>PVJS01013670.1:0-41705 GCA_004027185.1 Glis glis | reverse complement strand
TCCGCTTCCCCTCCCCCTGGCCCCCCGCGGGGGCTCCGGGCCGGCGGGACCATGTTCACCAGCACCGGCTCCAGTGGGCTTTGTGAGTACCGGCCTCCGCCACCCTGCTGCCCGCTACGGGCCATCCCGGGTACCTCCTTGACGAGGCCGGGGGCAGCAGGGGACTCTCGGGTTTGCAGGAGATCGGGGGTCCGGCCCCCCATCTCCGCGCCCGAACCTTGGTCGTTCCTGCCCCTCGGGGGCTCGGGCATCGCCCCCGCCTCAGCCCCGAGGGGCGAGTGGGGTCAAGTCGCGCCGCCAGCCCGGCCCCGCTGTGAGCCCCAGGTGCGCTGCGCCGCGGCCCCTGCGGAGCTGCAGGTGGGCTGGGCAGTTAGGGTCGGGCTGGGCGCCCTGGCGATCGCGTGGTCGGCCCCAGGCCCCTGGCGGAGCGGGTGCCAGGCTGAAACAGGAGGCTGTCCCGGTGCAGATGCTGGAGTCTGCCCCCTGCCCCTTCCCCATTCATTCAGGCTACTGTGGGACCGAACGGATTCCCCCCTACATGCAGATTTTAGCCTTCGCTCCAGGAGCTGACCCCTCAGCTTACTTAGATGTGTTTCTTCCCCAGTCTCCCCGAAGAGTTGTTAGACAAACAAAAACTAATTAAAGTGCTTTAAAGTGGAGGGAAGTTAAGAAGTCATTTGTCGACAGAGCGTGCGCTTTGCTGCTGGATGTTGCTACATTCTGCTGGAGTGACAGCGGTGGGCAGCAGGTAGAGGGCAGAGACGTATATACAGCCCTCCGCAACTTTTTCTCACCGAATTGTGTCCTTGACGTTTCGGTAAAGGGAGTGCGTTCACCAAACAGCGCTGAGATTAGACACCGGTCACACCAGCAGAGAACTGTTTGAACAGCTATAATTTTGCAATTGTTTATCGCTGTTAGTACCTCCTATCTCTATGTATGTGAAGTTAATGTCAGAGCACAGTCAGACGTTTCCAAAAAGTAAGTTCTATTGTAAATGTCATGAATATTTTTCTGAGAATACCTGTCGTAAGCTGCAGAGGGAGTAACTGTCAGCCGCAGGTTGTAATTTTAAATCTTCCTCATTTCTCGGTTTCTCAGGTTTTGAAGTGGGTTTAATATTTATGAATCCTCTTGTTTCATAATTAATTTGATTTATGGGATCTTTCATGCATTGGCCCCTGAGTCTGTTACAACTAGTGAATTAGTCTTTCCCGAGCCATCCTCTGGATGGAGAATGTAAGCTGACAGTTCAAGAAGGTGGTGTGGTTTTCCTGGCATCACAGACACTGGCAGATGTGAAATTTAGCAGTAGGATTCTCCAATTTTAGGTGATCTTTCAGCATTTTGAGCTTTCCTTGCTGACCGAAATAGACATGAAACATTAAAAAAGCAAGAGAAATCTGTTATTAGTTGCTGTAACATATTATTGTATGGGCAGAGTGTATTCAAACTTGATGCAATGAGGGAAGGCAATTCCTTGTTACCTATGGCCCGGGAAGGTGAGTATTGAATTCTAGGAAGCCAACTGCTGCCTCTGGGGAGGCCTAAGCCAAAGGTCCCTCAGCTGTTTTGACCTGTCTCTAAATTAAGTACATCGGAAGTGCGAGGGTTGATGGGATGACCCTCCCTCTTAAGGCCATGTTTTATGTGCTCATTAACAAACATGCCGGGCATGTCCAGTGGAGCTGTGACTTGTGCTGGGTTCTGGGAACACAGCGATGAACCAGTCTTGGTCCCAGTGTTTGTGATACTTACAGTGGGGTTTAGGCACAGTTTTCCCAGATCTGGTTGTTTGGCAGTTCTGCATGTTAGCGGTTACCCTGCTTTAAAATTTTTCCCTGGCAAAGATACCCACTGAGAGGGACGTGATTTCCTTTAGACATGAAATTGTGTATCTGGTAAGTCAAAATCCTGTTTCTGAGAAAGTATCCTGAAGAAGAATACCACATCTGCCTACCCCAACCTCCAGGGGTGGAGAATAAACTTCTCTCTCTCTTTTTTTTTTTTTTTTGGTGGTACTGGGGATGGAACCCAGGGGCATTCTACCTCTGAGCTATACCTCCAGCCCTATTTTATTCTTTTATTTTGAAACAGGGTCTTGCTAGGTTGCAGATGGTCTCACTAAGTTGCTGAGGTTGGCGGCGAACATGCGATCCTCCTGTCTCAGCCTCCCAAGTAGTGAGATTACAAGCGTGCGCCACCACGCCAGCCTTAAGTTTCTCTTTTGAGGGAAAGATCCCTGCCATTTCTACAGCTATTTCCCACATATTGTGATTAGTAGATAATAATGTTGTAGTGCTAAACTTATTTCTCTCTCTCCCTCCCTCTCTCTCTCTTTTTTTTTTTTTGGTGGTACTGGGGATTGAACCCAGGGTCATTCTACCTCCGAGCTACACCCCCAGCCCTATTTTTTTATTCTTTATTTTGAAACAGGGTCTCACCAAGTTGTGGAGGGCCTCACTAAGTTGCTTCAAACCTATGATCTTCTTGTCTCAGCCTCCCAAGTACAGGGATTACAAGTGTGCGCCACCACGCCCGGCTCTTTCTCTCTTTCATTCATTAAGTGTCTGTTGAGTACCCATATAAGCCACGCATGTTTCATGTACAGAGAGGATAAAGTAAAGTGGTAAACAGGTAAAGGAGACCAACATCAGAAAGATGAACAAGTAATTAAAGCGCTCTCACATAGTGACACATGTTTGAGTAATGGCAGAGAGTGGACTTACAATGGAGCTCTGCTTTGCCACGCATCGGGGAAGATGTCTGGGAAGGTGATATTTGAGCTGAGACCCAAATAGTGTGTAGGAGCCAGCCACGTCACAGTTTGTTGAGAAATCTCCATTCTGAAGATGGGGAGCCACAGCCAGCACAAGCCTCTGAAACAGGCGCAGCAGGGTGTTTTCAAGGTGCTGAAGGAAGCGCCGGTGGCCAGGGCAGTAAATCAGGGCAAGGGCATTCATGACCATTTCTTTGAAATTGTGTTGCTCTTTGCCCCATCATGCAGTTATGATGGGTAAAAGTACATATGAATAAATACTTACTTCAGATTCCTGCGTATAGACCGGTGCTGTCACTCAACTCTGTTGAGTAATACATGTATTATTTATTACATTATTAATAGGTGTTTCCATTATTTATTCACTTGATGATATGTTCACTGTGTAATGATGCGCTCAACCAACAATAATTGTATGCTTAATGTATTCTGGGTGTAGTTCTCAAGCAGTTCTCAAAGTCTAGCTGGGGAGAAAGGGTAAACAACCGTGTTCATCGTGCCAGAGCAGGGGGTTAATTGCAGGGGGTGGGAGGGTGGGGGAGAGGCACCGTTGTTAAAGAAAAATTTCCCAGCTGGACATGGTGGTGTACACCTATGATCCCAGTGCTTTGGAGGCTGAGACAGGAGGATCGCAGGTTCGAGGCCAGTCTCAGCAACTTAGTGAGACCCTGTTTCAAGAAAAAAAAATTTTTAAAGGCTGGGGGTGTAACCCAGAGGTAGAGTGTCCCTGGGTTCATTTCCCAGTACCCCCCCCCCCCAAAAAAAAAAGACCTTTCAGTGCAAGTGATGTTTGAACTGATATTTGAGGAATAAGAGTTTGTCGGGCACAGAGTGGGGAGAAGGACTCCGTGAGGGCTGGAGCGTGGCAGGGCCTGGCAGAGAGGCAAGAGGTAAAGATTGGGGGATTGTTGATTATGGCTGTAGTGGGCAGCTCCCAAGGTGTGTGGTGAAATTGCCAGAGGCAGTGGAAGGTGGGGCAAGAACTGGGGACTGAACCTGTATATAGAGAGGGAGAAGAGGCGGAGCTGGGGAAGCAGGCTGTGGAGCGGCCTAGGCGGTGGGAGGATACCACGGAGGGGAGAATCCCAGGAGTGTTCAGTAGCCTTAAATGCTGCCGAGATTTTTAAAAAGGAGCTGAAAATTGACCTTTTGGGGAAGAGGGTACCCCAAAGCTTTCTAGAACAGCTTGTCCAGTAGTTGGGGAGAGAAGTGAGATTATGGTTGGCCAAGGAGTGAGTGGGATAAAAAGTGGAGACAAGCTCTTTCAAGAACGTGGGTCCTGAAGGGCAGGTGAGTTGTAGGGGGAGGGGGCTGCAGGTGCAGGGAGAGAGTCTGTAAGTTGAGAAGAACCTTAAATCCTTGTAACAGTGTTGGGAAAGGCCCAGTGGGGAGGGCAAAGTGGAAGGTAAAGGAATGAGCGATAGGGCAAAGTCCTGAGAAGCGGAAGGGGGCGACGACCATCCCGGGCCCAGGGCAGGTGTGCTCACTGCCGTGGGGTGTGTGTGTGTGGAGGATGAGAGATTACTCTTGGTGATGAAAAGTGGTTCCCAAATGCTGCCTGTCTCAGCTACAAAAATATCAACCAAGGCACATGGGAATGTCCACCTTCCTGGGTCCTGTCATCAGGGCCACATTCTAAACTAAGGTGGTGGACATCAGGACATGTAGATTTAGATCAAGGCAAGAGAG
This sequence comes from Glis glis, assembly GCA_004027185.1. Classification (NCBI taxonomy): domain Eukaryota; kingdom Metazoa; phylum Chordata; class Mammalia; order Rodentia; family Gliridae; genus Glis; species Glis glis. The sequence continues at coordinate 37,237 of PVJS01013670.1, read as the reverse complement.
TGGTCAGGGGGGAGGGCGGAGAGAACAGTTAGAGTCCAGTGGGGAGATGCTGCAGGCCTGGTCAGTACATCAGGGAGACTGGCTGGGATGGAGAGAAGGATTCGGAGGTGTTTCGGCAGGCAGGTTGTGTCAGTCAGGCTTACTGGATTGTGGGGGGAAACGGAGTGGAAGGCGACTGGTTTATGGCGTGGGCAGCTGGGTAGGTAGATCACTACCTTAGGGAACACAGAGAAGAAAGAGCTCTTCTGGGGGAAGATGAGTTCAATCTCGAACCTGTGTAGTGTCAAAGTGTCTGCAAAGTTGAGTGTGAGATGTGCAGGGGACGCTTGGGGAGTGGGGTCCAGAGTTGGACTGGACGTGGCGAGGTGGTGGTTAGGCCCCGGGTGTGGTGAGGGCTGCAGGCCAGTGTGCAGTTAGCGGGCTGAGGGCAAGCTTCCAGCTGGTCCGTTGTGTACAGGGATGGGTAGATGGCAGGGGAGGCAGAGGGGGTTTCTGTCTTCTTCCCATGTCCAGTTGGACCTGCCCTTGGCCTCTTCACCCTCATCCTGCTGTGGCTGACTGGTCTCCAGTCTGTCAGCCCGTGTCTGGCATGTCTTCCTATCCAGTCTGGATCCCATAGTTATCCCAGTTGTGGTCTTACCCAGACTCTCAGCCGCCTGAAGCTCTGATCCCGCTATAATGGAGCAAGTCGTGGTGTCTGATCGGAGCTGAGCCCTAGGCGCTGTGTCTCAGCTACGTTTCTTGGATTTGGCCGCCCCCCTGTGCTGTTTCCATTTCATCACTAGCCTCAGACTATTTCAAGTTCCTCCCCTCTCACTCTCAGCCCATCCAGAAAGTCAGGGCTGTCACCTGAGTGCTCCCTGGCCTTCCTGCTTCCTCCTCCACCTTGTTTCCACCACACCCGCTTCCCTTTCCTCCAGGCTGAGGAATGAAGCCCCCTCTCCCGAGCCCACCTCACCCACTCGTAACGCTGTCTTTCCTGTGTTTTCTAGAGTCACTCATTTCCTCTTTCCCGTTCTTCTCTCTTCTGAGAGCCTGGGTTAGGGCCTGTGCTCTCTCCCGTGGGTACCTCAGTGGCCCTAACAAGACCCCGCAGCTGCAGCTTCTCACTTGCTGCTCCCGTGACCTGGGGCGTCCTTGTTTGGATGAAGTCAGGCTGGCTGTCCTGGAAGCCCCTGAGGGTGGGAAGGAGGATGAAAATAGTTAATGTGGTAAAGCTTCTAGAATTTGCCATAGTAAATGGTTAGTCAGGTTTACGTATTACTAACGGATCCTTCTCCTGAGCCTCTTGTTGATACAAAGCATAGCCCCGCCATGGACCCCTGCCCGCGCCTTCCAGCTGCTGTCTGGCCACTCTCTTCCCAACTACACTTCTTGAAAGACCATCTTCCCGTATTCCCCACCCCTCTCACCTCCTGTCACTCTTTTTTTTTTTTTTTTTTTGCAGTACTGGGGATGGAACCCAAGGACATTCTACCTCCGAGCTACACTCCCAGCCCCATTTTTTATTATTTATTTTGAAACAGGGTTTTACTAAGTTGCGGAGGCCTCACGAAGTAGCGGAGTCTGGCCGCGAACCTGCGATCCTCCTGTCTCAGCCTCCCAAGTACTGGGATTACAAGCGTGCGCCACCACGCCCGGCTCTCCCTTCACTCTCGAGCCCTCTGCAGGTCTACTGTGTTCTTTCCTTTGTGGCACTGGGGATTCTACTGCTGAGCCACACCCCCCATCCCTTTTTATTTTTTATTTTGGAACAGGGTCTCGCCAAGTTACCACATGCTGCTCTCAAACCTGCGCTCCTCCTGTCTCAGCCTCCCAAGCACTGGGATTACAGGTGTGTCCCCATGCCTGGCTGCTGTTCTTTGGTGCCACCACTGTGGCGAGGCTGTGTTCTTGGGTCACAGCAGCTGGTTTCAGCCCCACGGCCAGAGCTGCTCTGGACGGGGTGACCAGTGACATCCACACCAGTAAATCAAATGAGTGCTTCTCAGTCCTCCTTGTAGTGAAATGCTCTCTTGCGTTTGGCCTTGATGCATGCTTCTTTCTAAACTTCTTCCATACTGCTATGCCTTGGTGCTCTTCATGTCTCCTGAGCATATCTACTTAGATTTATTTGTTTATTTATTGTGGTACTGGGGATTGAACCCAGGGGCATTCTACCTCCGAGCTACACCGCCAGCCCTATTTTTATTCTTTATTTTGAAACAGGGTCTCACTAAGTTGCGGAGGGCCTCACTAAGTAGCTGAGTCTGGCTGCGAACCTGCGATCCTCCTGTCTCAGCCTCCCGAGTACTAGGATTACAAGCATGCACCACCACGCCCGGCTCTAGTTTCTTTTATACCTTCAGAGTGTGCTGGATTTGGCATTAACGGGTTATTGGTTACTTTAGGAGAGCAGAGTCAGAGGGTCATTAAGGGCAGAATCTGCTTTCTGAGATGCAGAGTGAATCAGAGTCTCGTAGAAGTAGGTTGGAGGGGTGCCTGTGTGGCTAGACAGCCGGGTGAATCTGGATGAGACTCAGCTGGACTCAGCCCTTTATAGACGCAGGTGCTCATCAGACCCATGGTGTCATGCTAGCTACAATTCACACAGCACCGTGGTGGGAACCGGTGCAATGGATCAAAGTGGGAAATACAGTGTTCAACTGAGCTGGGACTTTCCCCTGAGTAAACTGTTTGCCTGACCCAGAACATTTGTTAGGGAGTCTTGGGTCCCATGCAGGAGAGAGGTTGCATGAGCCCAAGGTCCACTGGTGTCGGCCTGTGGTATGGACACGAGCCCTAAGGACTCTTTCTTCAGATTCTTTCTTCAATTTGTATTCATTATGTTGAATTCATTACTTGTGGGAGATGATCAAAATAACTCTTCATTTTTGTCTCTTACCATCTTCTAAAAATTTACTCAGTTGGGAGCCAGGCATGGTGGTGCAGGCCTGTAATTCCAGTACTTGGGAGGCTGAGACAGGAGGATCACAGGTTCGAGGACAGCCTCAGCAACATTGCAAGACTCTCAGCAACTTTGTGAGAGCCTGTTTCAAAATAAAACATAAAAAGGGCTGGGGATTTAGCTCAGAGATAGAATGCTCCTGGGTTCAATCCTCAGTACCCCTCCCCCCCAATTTACTCAGGGGGGCATGATGCTTGTATGAAAAGGCATTAGGCCTGTGACTGTCCCTTCACTCTTCAATTCCTTGATTCAACAGATGGGTATTTATGAGCATTCCCCTGGGCCAGCCACACTTCTGGGTTCTCAGGATTTAGTAATAATTAAAAGACCAAATGTACATTCAAGAGGTGGTAATTTTAGGTACTAGAAGCCATGAAACAGAAGCTCAGTTTAAAAATTAAAAGTGTACAGTTCAATATATTAATCAACACTTCAGTCTTCAAAGGTAAGATTTTTTTTCTCCCCGTTTGAACTTGTTGGCAACTTTTGTAAGTTCTGCACTTTGGTGTGGAGTCTCTTTGGTAGGCAGGAACCTTTGTATTTTGGTACCTTGTGGAAGCTCCACTTTTATCATCTTGTTTTAGTTGGCTTTCTGTTTTGTGGTCCAGTAATAATTTGGCCTTTTTCAGGGTGACTTTAGAGTTTATACGTTTCTGTTCACACCTGGGTTTCCCAAACCCTGCACCACTGCTTTTTTTTTTTTTTTTTTGTGGTACCGGGGATTGAACGCAGGGGTGTTCTACCTCCGCGCTATGCCCCTGGCCCTATTTTTTATAGTTTATTTTGAAACCGGGTCTCACGAAGTTGCGGAGGGCCTCACTAAGGAGAGAGAGAGCTGAGGCTGGCCGCGAACCCGGATCCTCCGGTCTCCGCCTCCCAAAGTACTGGGATTACAAGCGTGCGCCACCACACCCGGCCAACACCACTGCTTTTAAAGACTGACTGTTGGAGGTAAGCTGTTTCACCCTATTTCTTAAGTTTTTTGGGATTGTACTTCCCAAACTCCCAAGAAATATATTATTTACTTATGAATTTTAGCTAAGAAGGAAAGACATTAACCAGGACAGAACAAGTTAAAGGGAAGATGTTTTTTAAAAATGTTTCTTTTCATTGTAAAAGTGAGATTAACCACTCTGTAGAAAGTATTAGCACTTTAGGAGCCGGGCGTGGTGGCGCACGCTTGTAATCCCAGTACTTTGGGAGGCGGAGACTGGAGGATCCGGGTTCTCGGCCAGTCTCAGCTCTCTCTCTCTCTCTCTCTCTCCCTGTCTCTCTCTCTCTCTCTCTCCCTGTCTCTCTCGCTCTCTCCCTATTTCTCTCTCTACTTAGTGAGGCCCTCCTCAACTTCGTGAGACCCGGTTTCAAAATAAAGTATAAAAAATAGGGCCGGGGGTGTAGCGCGGAGGTAGAACGCCCCTAGGTTCAATCCCTGGTACCGCAAAAAAAAAAAAGAAAGTATTAGCACTTTAGTTAATTTTTGTCTTTTCCTATACATTTATGTTCTTGTTTTAAAATGAGTACATTTATCAAAGGAACTTCTGAAATGTAGAAATACACTAAGAAGAAATAAAATGACAGGTATTCATTTTGTTTTTCTAGTGCAAAAACGAACAACCAAATGAGTAATAATAAACTTAGCACACCCAAATGTCACTCTGTAACTTTTTATTTCACCTAACAGAATCTCTTAGTGTAATGATAATGACTGTGTGTTCTGTACATCCTATTCTGTTTTCTCCTTCATAAACATTTCCCTACTACACTGTTCTTGCAGAATTAGGTGTTTTCCCTCTCCTTTTGTTTTCTATTATAGTAATAATGCTGGGAACATCTTAATTTTCAGTTATTTGTAGAAGTGAAAGAAGGTTAAAGTGCATTGTCTCATAACTTTTGATGCATACTGCCAAATTCCAACCCCAAAGGGCGGTACTAATTTTCAACTTCACCAGCAATTTAAGGGAGAAAAAATTGCTATACTTATTACATTTAATGTTCACAGCAGCCCTATAAGGATAAATATTGTTTCTTTTCTCCCTAACAGCGAGTATATTGAGGCTCAGAAAATAATTTTTCCAAGGTCATGAGGCTAGTACGTGGAAGAGCTGAGATTTGTCCCGGATTTGCCTGCTGCCAAAGCCTGTACTCTTTCTACTGTATCATGTCGCATTAATGGATTAGTCCCATTAATGGAAAATGGCAATTGAAATATAACTTGAATGCCTTGGGACGAGTGTCTGGGAAAAGAATAATAATTTAATGGGAATTCTGTGTATCCCTATGTAATTTCTTGTCATTTTTCAGTCAACAACTAGCAAGTGACTACTATCAGTCTTATTATAGAACACTTAGTACGTGCTAGGCACTGTTCTAAGCACTTTACCTATATTAATTCACTTAATTCTTAGGACAACGCTGTGAATTAGGTATAGTTACTCCCCGCAGTTTGCAGATGAGGAAGCTGAGGCACAGACAGTTGCGTGACCTTCCCAAGGTCCCATAGCTGGTGAGGAGCAAGGCAAGAGTTTGGGTAGTCTGGCCCCCTATTCCGTGTTGCACCCTGCTCCTTCTCAGTGTTAGAGACGTGATCTCCACGTTCCTCCCTCCACCGCCGGGGTCTTCAGAGGCTGATGATAAAAATGCTAGCTCAGGTTAGCAGTAGGGCTTGCCTCCCATCTCTGAAAGTGATCAGTGTGTCCTGGCACGTCGCGCTCTTCATTCCTGCCCTTGGAGCTGCCGCCGGTCCCTCCCTGTGGCTCAAGCCAGGAGTCTCCCTCCTCCTCCCTGCATCAGGACCAGGATCCAGCTTGCTTTCAATAGAGATGTTTATATTCCTAGTTAGGATATTTTTGTAGTAGCTAATGCTCTATATTTTTATTTGTATATATGCTCTTCCCCTCTCTTCTCTAACCGTGTTATATCTTCCTTTTCCAAAGTTTTCCATTCTCAGCTTGTCTCAGTATCAGTTTTTTTTTTTTTTTTTTGGTGGTACTAGGGATTGAACCCAGGGGCATTCTATCTCTGAGCTATACCCCCAGCCCTATTCCTTCCTTCCTTCCTCCCTCCCTCCCTCCCTCCATCCATCCCTCCCTTCCTTCCTTCCTTTTTGCAGTACTGGGGATTGAACAACCCAGGGGCATTCTACCTCTGAGCTACACTCCCAGTCCTATTTTTTATTCTTTATTTTGAAACAGGGTCTCACTAAGTTGTGGAGGGCTTCACTAAGTAGTTGAGGCTGGCCATGAACCTGGATCCTCCAGTCTCAGCCTCCCAAGTACTGGGATTACAAGCATGTGCCACCACGCCGGGCTTTTTATTCTTTAATTTGAAACGGTCTCACTAAGTTGCGGAGAGCCTCACTAAGTAGCTGAGGTCGGCCGCGAACCCGGATCCTCCGGTCTCAGCCTCCTAAATACTGGGATTTCAAGCGTGCGCCACCACGCTCGGCTCTCAGTATCAGTTTTAGCGATGAAAGTGGAACCTACCTTTTACCAAGCTATTTTAAAAGTGCATTTCTATTGAATTTTAATAAGTGCAACTTGATAAATAATTTACTCCAGTGCTTTTGAAGTATACTTTTAAACACTGGTGCTCTGAAGGGCTCGTGAAGTTTTAATCCCTATTTAAATTATGAGTATAAATGAGAATTTTAATTTAATCCTCATTTAAATCATGATTCTTTTCCCCAGATGTTTTTGCTAAGACTTTGTAAGTTATATTGGCATTGTTCTCAACCGTTTTCCAGTGCTCTGTCAGTTTGGTCCTTTTAACATGTCATGACGCAGTGGAAAGGGGAGACCCATATTTGGAAAGGGCTCTGTGGCCAAGTAGGTCAGGAGTGTTGTTGGCTGTATTGTTTTAATGATTGGCAATGTCAGTTAACACTTTAAAGGCCCTTAGCAGCCCTGTGGAAAAAAGAAAGGTGTTTATTAACTCTGTTCTAAAACTTATTGGGTATGGAATATAAAGGAAGAAACATAAAATTCTATTTGATTTTACTGACCAGACTATCTTTTTTTTTTTTTTTGCGGTACTGGGGATTGAACCCAGGGGCATTCTACCTCCCAGCTACACCCCAGTCCTATTTTTTGTTCTTTATTTTGAAACCGGGTCTCACTAAGTAGCAGAAGGCCTCTCTAAGTAGCTGAGGCTGCCACAAACCCGGATCTTCCGGTCTCCGCCTCCCAAGTACTGGGATTACAAGCGTGCACCACTACGCCCGGCTGTACAATCTCTTTATTCACATGTTGCTGTCATGTAAATTTTTTTTGCCTGTATGTATATATGTATATACACATTTTTATAAAGCAGAATTGGGGCTAGTTTTTTCATTTAACCTCCTTAAACAAATTTACCCCGTCAACTTTTAACATTTTTGTCTTATTTCAAAACTGATATATGCTTGCTGAAAAAATTCGGAAAACACAGATATATAATGTAGAAAGAACTAGTCTCACATAATTACTGTCACAGGTTGATAGTTTAGTGTTTATTTATTTATTTATTTATTTATTTATGGTACTGGGGATTGAGCCCAGGGTCATTCTACCTCCAAGTTATACCCCCAGTCCTATTTTTATTTTTATTTTGAAACAAGATCTCACTACCTTGATGAGAGTCTCACTACTTGCTGAGGCTGTCCTCATGCTTGCGATTCTCCTGTCTCAGCGTCCCAAGTACTGAGAGTACAGGTGTGCACCACCACGCCCGGCTTAGTGCTTATTCTTCTAGACTTTTCCATGTACATGTTTACCTGTATGTTTTCTTTCTTCTCTCAGACACGTACCTGTATGTATACCTGATTCACACATACCTGTATGTATACTTGGTTTTATACAGAAATAGCATCTGAATGTATATTTTATGTTCTCTCGACATTATCTTAGATATTCAACACCATGAGTTCAAATGATGATAACATTTTTATAATACTAAAATATGTTTTTCTCCAGTACTTTCCCACTGAGAAACATTGGTGAGTTGCACATCTCTGTAACTAAGATATGATCACATCTTTGGCTTACTCCTAAAGAAATAATGACAAATGTGGAATTAGTTCCAGGCTGGAGAATCGCAGTGTTGTGAAGTCATGGTCTGAGCTGCCAAATCCTTCCAGAAAGGCTGTGTCACTCTGCGTCCTTCAGCAGTTTGGGAACACATCTTCCTCACCAAACTCTTGTAACCATTGAGCATGATAACTCAAAATAATTTTAGTCAATAGAGAAATTAAGAAATATCATTTCATTGTTCTCTTAATCTGCATTTCTTTGAATGCCCTGGAAAGTGAATCTCTTTCCTCTTTCCTGTTTATTAGCCATTCATCTTTCAGTTTTGCAACCCCCCATATGTATATTTTTGGTTTACCAATTTTGGCACAATTCACTGTACCGTGCAAATGAGAAATTAGCCAGGGAACAAGTATACCTCTTTTGTACATCCTAATTTATGTCTTATACATATGCTATGTGTATTTACAACCCATTCTGTAATGGCCTTTCATGCTTTGCCTATAGGTTGATTTTATATAGAAAATAAAACCCAGTAGCTTTACCAACATCATTATGATTGTGTATTTATGGTGGAGTCAAGGCAGGTGGTTGGACTTACAGAAGGAAGTGGAGCCGTAGGTCAGCAAACCTGTGCTGTTTCAAGGAGTCTCAGTTTCTCTCGGTCTTTCTTCACTCTTGGGTTCACGCTCAGCTCCTGTTGTTTCTTCACTCTTGCGTCACTTTTCGTCTTGGTGTCGTTGTTTCCCTGGCATCCTCCTGGAGTCCGCTTTCTCCAGATGAGGGCACAGGTGGTGAACTTCACAGGTCCTTGCCTGGCCACTTGTCTACCTATGTGATGGATTCTTAGGTGTCTAATCTGGGTAACCTCCTTGCCTGTGGGTAGATCTTTTCCCCCAAGAGGCCCGTACCTCTGCTGGAGGGGCGGACTGAGGTCCTGTGCACAGGCCAGTTTCCACGCAGACTGCAGAGGTGGGGCAGGCGGCCGGCTGATGACTGAGAATCCCCTGCAGTCCTCAAACTTAGGTGGGCTTAGTTCTTTTTGTAGATTTTCCTTCTGAATGAAGCTACCCTTCTTACCACCATCCTCCTCCATTCCCTGGGACCCTGTGCTGTGATCTCTTCTGGAAGTTTGAAGTTACCCCAGGTTCTCTTCTTTTTCTCAGACTTCCAACCCCCTCAATGTTCTCCTTAAGCAGATTGTCCCCCTTTCTGTGGTTCTGGGGGTTGAACCCAGAGGTTTCTACCTTTGGACTACGCCTCCAGCCTTATTTTATTTTGAAACAGGGTCCCACTTAAGTTACCGTGCACTGGCCTTGAGCTTGGGATCCTCCAGTCTCAGCCTCCCAGGTATGGGGATTACATGTGTGCACCACCTCCCTGGCTGTCCTCTGTCTTTGTAGAGAATTTGTAGGATTTTATTTTGGGGGCTAAGTCTCCTTTCCAGCTAGAGTGGTAGAATGAATGGTTGTTTGTGAGAAAGAGTGAGAGTAGGTTTGGGGATGGGGTTTTGTGGAAGGTCCAGGTGGCCCCGATGACAGGTGTCAGTGGCATTAATACTACTGCAGGTGACTTTAGACAGTATTGGGCCCAACAGTAAATACCATTCAGTGTTTTTTAAAAGTCCTGATTATATTATCATCCAGTGTTTTTTAAAAGTCCTGATTATATCATCATTCATATTTTAGTACTGATTATATTAAAGAGAAAAATCTCAATTTGGTTCTAGTTATAAATATCTCTCCAATAGAAGATGGTTTGTCATCATAACAAAGAGAACTGGAGGCAGGCCCAGATTTTTCTGTCAGCAACAATATCAGTTAGAATTTAATGACTTGATTTTTTTTTGGCGGTACTGGGGATTGAACCCAGGGACATTCTACCTCCGGGCTACATCCCCAGCCCTTTTTATGTCTTGTTTTGAAACAGGGTCTCACTAGATTACTGAGACTCTCACTATGTTGCTGAGGCTATTTTCAAACCTGCAATCCTCCTGTCTTAGCCTCTCAAGTACTGGGATTACAGGGGTGTGCCACCACGCCCAACCTTGGTTTTGTTTTTAGTGTTTATTTTTGTATCAAGTGATATGTGCTTTCCATTTACTGTAGTGATATAACATTCCTTTAAAATACATTTTTTTTGTGTGTGTAAATCATAGTAGGGTGACTTATAGGATAAAATTAGATGATAGGATAGGCAGTACTGGCACTTGGCAGTAATCGTGGTGCTCCTGTGGGAATGGCACAGTCTGAGGAACGCTGTGAATTGTTCCAGCGTCGCTCATGTTCCTCCCCAGGTCTTGGTATTTATTGACTAGTTCCCTGGATGCATTTGAACTTCTCTGATGTGTTGAGAGTTCTTTCGTTTCAATACAACTTTGGAAGGGAGGAAAAGTGGACGGTGTCCTGAGTCTGCGGTCTTAAAGTGGAGTTTATCTCACTGTCTGTTGGTTTCATTGCTTTTCTTGGATGCTCTGTTCCTTCAGGGGGGTGTAAGTGGGACTTTTCCTCCTCTCCACCGGCCAGCCTCCTGAGCACCAGTGGTCGGAGTTGCGGAGCGCTCCTGGCCCATCCTCTCCTCTCGAGCAGACAGGTGCTGAGAGGCCACAGAGAAGCCCGGACTCCGGGTTTGCAGCTTGGCTCTCTTAATGCTTTTTCACCAGATAGGAGGGGGGGCAGGTCCCTTGGATCATCAAAGCTTTAAAATCAGACTCAGAAAGTATATTTAAAAATAAAAACAGGAAGTAAAATCAGACTCAGGTTTCGCCACCTTGCAGGTTTGTATTTTGTTTGCTGTCTTTCCCCCCAAATAGACTAGTGTCATCTACATTAAAAATCGGCTAGAGCACCTCTCCCTCCTCCCCATTTATCTTTGGGGTGTCCCAGTGTGTGCCTTCTAAGTCTGGTATCTTTACCTGTCGCCCTACTTTGCTCGGCTGAGAGTCCTGGGGTCTGTGAGCACCTGGAGCCATCCTGGCTCGTCTGAGGATGTCACTGCAGCGTGGTCCCCAACTCCTGGCCCCGCTGTAAATCAGCCTTGCTGCTGGCATCTGCCTCCCTACCACTGCTCTAGGCGGGGCTTGGGACAGGTGGGCCACACGGGTCTGCTGTGGGGGGAGGGGGTGGGGAGGAGAGTTATTGGCCAACTTTAAATTAGGGTATTCAGACAGAAGTCCCGATTTCTGTTTTCTCCTGAGGTGGGTGACCGGCAACCAGGGCTGGATCGTTACGGGACAGCGGCCCCTGGCCCTGTGCTGCTGCTGTCTCCCTGTGGACTTCCCCGTGTCACTGGTGCGTGCCTGGCCTCCGCCAGCACTTGCCGCTAACCACACGTTTCCATATTTTATTTTATTATTATTTTTTTTTGCGGTACTGGGGATTGAACACAGGTGCATTCTACCTCCAAGCTATACCCCCAGTCCTATTTTTTTTATTTTTTATTTTGAAACAGGGTCTCACTAAGTTGTGGAGGGCCTCTCTAAGTAGCCGAGGCTGGCCGCGAACCTGGAGCCTCCGGTCTCAGCCTCCCAAGTACTGGGGTTACAAGCATGTGCCACCACGCCCAGCTTCGTTTCCACATTTTAAAACAACGTCTTCTTCTCTCTTACAGTTTATTGCACATGTCCAGGTTTTCCACAAGCTTCCCCATTCACTTTTTCAAACTCGTTTCTACTGTTGAGTAATTTATCCCATATTTATATGTTCTATTCATAATTTTCTTACTCCTCTGGCTTTTAAAATTATTTCATTGTAATCATATTTCTTGTCTAATTAGCACTTTTAACAATTACTGCTTTTTACATTTAATGAAAGGGTTAATGTTTGTATAAAATCTAAGAAGCATAAACCTGACTAGTGCCTGGCTCAGTGGCAGGACCAAAATAAAAATACAGGTGCCTGATCCACTGTTGGTACCTTGCATTTAATGTGCATTTAATGTGCTTTTTTTTTATGTGTGCAAGCCTCAGTATTTGATACTGTTTCAGAACTTCTTTTTAAAATTTTAATCCCCCAATTCATACTAAATATTTTAAATGTGGAACACATTTTTGTGTCTAGAGGGTTAATTCTTCGTCCTGCCTTTTTTTTTTTTTAATCTGGCAACTTCTTAGCACTTTCTTCTGTTTATTTTCCCAATAAACTTAAGAACCACTGGTGCAGTAACAAGTGTTTACTGGCTGCCTTCCTGAGCCAGGCACTCGGCCCAGCCAGTTGCTTGGGGACCTGAAGGAGGACTGGTCGGTGTGGCAGGTGCCACGTCGTTGCATTCTCCCCAGTGCGTTAGGGACAGGAGGCAATTCATGGACGGCTTTCAGCGTTTTACTTCTAAAGACTGTAGGGAAGTGGATGGAACAGGAAATAAACTGGGTGAAATGAGTGGTAATTCCTAAGAATCCCACTAGAGGTGAGACACATGACAGACTCAGTACTTAGGTTCCGGCTGGAGACATTTATTGCAATGCAACCAACCAACCCTAACTATGGGCCTTGGGGAGTTCTCACCCTTCCTTCCAGCAGTCCGTCAGGCGAGTCCACTTCTGGCTGCAGGGTGTCCCCAGGTTTGTTCGCGGAGTGGGGGCGGGGTGTCCAGGCTTATGTCTGTCTGCCCCTGTCATCCTGGGACCAGGAACAAGGAATTGCCTAACAGCTACCAGCAGAGCTGGCCGAGTCAGCGTTCAGCCTCATCCTGTAGGGACAGACAGAGGGCCTGGTCGCAATTGGGGTCCCCAGGCTCGTACACGATGGGGGTGCAGAGTCCTGTTCACACGGTGGGAGGCCAGGCAGATCGACGGGGAGGGTCCCCTTCAGTTGGAGAGTGCCTCGTTATCTGTGTTTCAGCTGGAGTTCTTATACTCTTCTTGAGCCTGGTTCTTCTGCAGCCTTCTTCTGCGACCCACTGTTAGGTGTGCTCAGCCCAGTTACACCCCCTTCTGCATATCTTGTCGTGGTCTTCTTGCTGGCGGTCGGGTGAGATATCCCTTGGGCCCCTTCTAACTCTCTATGTCACACATTTCCAAGTCACATCAAACCAGGGTAATAAACATAGCTAGTTTATATGTAGGCATAGTCATTCTTATGTATATGTCATACAATAAGCAATAATAGCAATCAATATTCAATCAATATTCGTACCACTGGGACTGTCAGTCCCTGGCAGTGTCACTGAGGGCTCTGTGGAGATGGCCACTAGGAGGCACATGCTCCTCCCTGACTCATGGAAGGTAGGTTCCATTGAAGTTTCTAGTAGGAAGCTGAGGCTTGAGGAATCGTGATGGAAGCGGAAGTGTCCTTATAACGCACGGCTTCCTACGCTCTTGTAGATTTCTCTCCTTATTTTTGGCTTAGTTCCTTTCTGATAAAAATCTCTCATGAGATACCATATTGCCCTGTTCTTGTGAGAACCTGGTTTAAGTGATGAGAAGTGGGAAACCAATACTGGGGTAGGCTGTGGTGGCCGCTCCTCTCAAGGGTGTGAACCGCACTGGGTTTTTTGACGGGTGTGCTTTTACACACCAGACCTGTGGGGGCAGGCAGAGTTGCTGGGTTGCTGCCCCCAATCTGTTTCCAGCTAGAATGCTTCTGTAACAGCCCACATGGCTAAGTTTTGCAAAACCTGTGGTTGGTGTCTTCAGTACTCAAAAGATGAGCATTTTTATTCACATAACATGGTAATTCACAACACCATGTTCACTTATTGGCTTCTAGTGCATTCTATTGTTGTGCAGTGAGCACAGACCACAAGGTAATTCCAGAACATTTCATCATCCCACAAAGAAACCCAGTACTCATTAAGCAGTCACTCATTCCCCTCTCTCCCCTGCCCTGATGACCACTAATCAGTTTTTTTAATCTCTGGATTTAACAGTTTTGGACATTTCATGTGAATCATGCAGTCTGTGGCTTTTGTATCTGGCTTTTAGTTAGCATAATGTTTTTAGGCTTCATCCATGTTGTAGCATGTGTTAGGGCTTTATTCTTTTTACGGCTGAATAATATTCCTTTATATGGATATACCACATTTTGTTTATCTATCCATTTGTTGGTGGACATTGGGTTGTTTCTACATTTTGCCCATCATCATTAATGCTGCTATTAACATTCGTGTATAGGTTTTTGTTTGAATACTTATTTTTAGTTTTCTTGGGTATATATTAAGAAGTGGAATTGCTGGGTCATATGGTAATTCTGTGTTGACTTTCTGAGAGACCAAAAATCCATTTTAAATATTAAAATACTAAGCATATAAAATTATAATCTCTTGTTAAATACTGGAAAAAAATAGTTTCTTTACAACCAGGCAGAACTGGATTCAAATTCAAATCCCTCTACTAACTAGCTGATACCTTGGGCAAGTTATCTAGTCTTTCATAATTTATGTTTTCACTGGGAATATGTGGATAGTCCTGCCTCAGCGTTCTTATAACAATTCTCTGAGGTAGTAATACGCAGAAAGTGCCTTTATCATCACAGAACCTAGCATTAAGTAATACACATATACTATAATAATTATTTTAGGATAATTCACAGTCAGTTAAGTTTCATAGTTACACATTGCCACAAAGAAAAGGCTGTGTATTTTGGTTGTGTGAAAGAGAAAAAGGAGACAAATGACCTAAAAGGAAATTTTAAACTTTTGTGTTTTATATTATCTTTGCTATAGATGTTTTCCCTTTTAGATTAATGCATTTTCTGTTATTCTCAAAAATTGTAGCATCCCTCCCTGTTTTCAAAGATGGAAGGAGCTCTTGCAGAGAAATGACTTTTTTAACCTTCTGTTTGATCACTTTATGTTTGAACCACTTCCTGACTCCATGCACACACAGGAAAATTGCTAGTGTCTCGCCCCATCTCAACACATGAGGACTTAATGAACCTTTTTTCTAAATTAGTAATTAGTTAAAATTTATTTTTCTGTTAAAACAGATTTGTGTAAAAACTTAAAACTTTCCATGAATAGATCAGAGATTACCACTGTTAATATTTTGATAGATGCCTCAAAAACATGTATTTATGTAATATTTAAAAAGTATCTGATAATGCCACTAGAAATATGTATATATATATATATATATATATATATACATATATATACATATATATATATATATATATATGTTTTTTTTTTTTTGCGGTACTGGGTATTGAACCCAGGGGCATTCTACTTCCAGGCTACACCCCCAGCCCTATTTTTTATTCTTTATTTTGAAACAGGGTCTCACTAACTTGGGGAGGGCCTCACTAAGTAGCTGAGGCTGGCCACGAGCCCAGATCCTCTGGTCTCAGCCTCCCAAGTACTGGGATTACAAGCGTACGCCATCACGCCCGGCTCACTAGAAATATTTTAAGAACGTATTTTCCAAGTCATGAAATATTTTCTACAACCCATTTTTTATTACTGAATGTTATTCCATTTTATGGATAAAACATAATTTGCCCATTTTTCTACTGGATATCCATGCTGTTTCTAATCTTTTACTATTAGAAACAATGCTGTGGTGAACATCTTTATAACAAAGTCTTTGTGCACATCCATGATAATTACTTGAGGCTAAGTTCCTAGATGTAGATTTTCTTGGGTAAGAAAGTGTGGGTATGTATTTTAAAATTTTTTTGACAGCCACTGTGTGTTGCAGCCTTCCGACTGTAGTCTTTTATTTATTCTACTAGCGCACTGTAATTATACATCATAGTGAGGCTCAAAGTGATAAAACACACATGCACACATCCCTTGTTGTATTTCCTCCTGCATGCCGCCCCGCTCCCCCTCCTCTTTCCCCATATGCATTACTGAGATTGGTAGTGATACCTTCGTATATACACACAGTATTATTTGAACTTTTCCTTCCATATCCTCCCTTTTTCCCTTCCCGCTTCCCCCTACCCCAGCCCACTTCCACTGTTCTACTAGTTTTTCTTCTCAGTTAGCTAAAGTCCCTTATGTTTCCTATTTTCTTTCTAGCTTTCAAATATGAGAGAAAACATATGAGTCTTGACTTTCTGAGACTGGCTAATCTCACTCAGCATAATATTCTCAAGTTCTGTCTATCCATTTTCCTGCAAATGACATGATTTTGTTCTTTATGGCTGAGTAAAACTCTATTATGTGTATATACCACATTTTCTTTATCCGTTCATCTGTCGATGGACACCTAGGTTGGTTCCATAATACGACTGTTGTGAATTGTGCTGCTGTGAACATGGATATGCATGTATAACTATAGTATTCTGACTTTAATTCTTTGGAAGGATACCAAGTAGTAGTGTAGCTGGGTCATATGGTGGTTCTATTCCTGGTTTTTGAGGAATCTCCATACTGGTCTCCATTGTGGTTGTACTAATTTACAATCCCACCAATAGTATGGGATTGTAATTCCTACTTTTCCGCATTCTCACCAGCATTTATTATTGTTTGACTTCTTGATGATTGCCATTCTAACTGGACTTAGATGGAATCTCAAGGTAGTTTTGATTTGCATCTCCCTGATTGCTAATGATATTGAACATTTTTTCATATATTTATTGGCCACTTGTATTTCTTCTTTTGGGAAGTGTCTATTCAGTTCAGTTGCCCATTTTTGATTGGGTTATTTGTTCTTTTAGTGTTAAGTTTTTTGAGTTCTTTTATAGTCTAGATGTTAGTCCTCTATCAGAGGAGTAGCTGACAGAGATTTTCTCCCATCCCATAGATGTTCTCCTCAGACTCTTAGTAGGAACTGAAGAGAAAGCAGAGTATCCAGAGTGTAGTCTTTTTATATCTCCATTCAAAATTGCACTTACAGTTGGGTGTGGTGGCACACACTTGTAATCCCAGTACTTGGGAGGCTGAGACCAGAGGATCCGGATTTGTGGCCAACCTCAACTACTTAGTGAGGGCCTCCGCAACTTACTGAGACACTGTTTCAAAATAAAGAATAAAAAAAAATAGGGCTGGGGATGTAGCTTGGAGGTAGAATGCCCCTGGGTTCAATTCCCAGTACCGCAAAAAAAAAAAAAAAAATTGCACTTTTGTTACACAGTGCACCACTTTGATTTCTGTTAGTGCTATTTGTAACTTTATGTTTTTCACTTAAAATCCACCTTGCAGTCGACAGTCCCCTCAGACCATGGAGCTGTGTGTCAGTGCAGCGCAGGACACTGTTGTATTTGTAGTCAGATCGCCAGGGTGTGAGTCCTGGTTCTGCTCGGTTGCCCCTCACTTTGAAGATTAAGCCATATGATTATTCATTCACCATTCCAAAAGGCTACTGTGCCAAGTGGTGTTCTCGACATGGGGATGTAGCAGTGAACAGGACCAAGGAGGATCCTACCTTCACAGAGTTTGTATTCATGAAGGAGGCCAAGAACAGAAGAATCTCAAGTAGTGAAAAATGCTATGATATTATAAAGTAGGGTGATATGCTCACATGCAATAATGTGATGAGGGACGGCCTCTCTGAAGAGATGCTACTTGAAATGAGAACTGAAAGATAAGAATAATCCAGACATGGGAAGAGCATTTTGGGTAGAGGGAGTAATGGGTATAAAAGGCCCTGTTGTAGGAATGAGTCAGGAGCAAGCTAGTATATGTAAAGTGCTGTGCTTAGTACTCTACCCTAACAAGTGCTCAATAAGTGTTGGTTAGTACTAATAGTACTAATACAGCAAAAGCATAGCCTGTCATGAATGACACATTGAGAGGCCACTTTTGCATCGTGAATTGACACAAAAGTTGGTTTCATAGGATAATTGGGCTGGATGTGAATGAGGTTACATGGTGCATTTTTCTTTAATCTGTCGATATGGTGATTTATATTGATTTGCTTTGCATCCCCAGTATAAACTTCATTTGGTCACAGTGTATTATTATTTTTACATATTGTTGAATTTGACTTGCTAATTTTTTTGAGAATTTTGCATCTGTTTATAAAGGGTATTGGTCCTTCCCTTTTTCCATTTAATATCTTTGTCTGGTGTTGGTATCAACATAATGTTGGCTTCATAAAATGAGTTGAGAAGTGTTCCCTCCTTTTCTGTGTTATGAAAGAGTTTGTGTAGAATTGTTATTCTTTTTTGCTAAATGCCTGGTAGAGTTCTTTAGTGATACCATCAGTCTAGGAGTTTTCTTTGTTGGAAGATGTAACTCTGAATTCAATTTCATGATATCTATAGGACTATTTCTTCTTGAGTAAGCATTGGTAGATTGTGTTTTCCAAGAAAAGTATCTAAAGTCAAGTTTATAAGCATAAAGTTACTCCTAGTATTCCCTTCTTATCTTTCTAAAAATACTTATTTTAGTGTGATAATAACCATTTTAACTATTTTTTAAGTGTATAGTGCCATTAATACGCTCATGTTGTGAAACTGTTATCTTTTTAATGTCTGTGGGATCTGTAGTGATGGCTCCTCCTTTGTTCTTCATATTGGTAGTTGTGTCTTTTCTCTTTTTTTCCTGATCAGTCCTGTTAGAGGCTTATCAATTCTATAGATTCTCTCAAAGAATCAGCTTTTAGTTTCATTGATTTTTCTCTATTATATTTGAATTTTCTTTTTTTTTTTTTGCGGTACCGGTGGTTGAACGCAGGGGCGTTCTACCTCCGCGCTACGCCCCCGGCCCTATTTTTTATACTTTATTTTGAAACTGGGTCTCACGAAGTTGCAGAGGGCCTCACTAAGTAGAAAGAGAGAGAGAGAGAGAGAGTGTGAGAGAGAGAGAGAGAGAGAAAGCTGAGGCTGGACGCAAACCTGGATCCTCCGGTCTCCGCCTCTCAAAGTACTGGGATTACAAGCGTGCGCCACCACGCCCGGCTTATATTTGAATTTTCTATTTCATTGATTTCTGCTCTTATTACTTCATCCAGTCTGCTTCCTTAGGGTTTAATTTATTCTTTTTCTAGTTTTTAAACAATCACAAACTATATCATTATTTGAGAACTTTTTTCTCTCCCAATATAAGCATTTAGTGTGATAAATTTCCCTGTAATCGCTGCTTTAGTTGAAGCCCAAAGATTTTGTTTGGCTGTACTTTTGTTTTTTATTCTATTTTAAATATATTCTAATTGCTGTTGCAACTTCCTCTTTGATTCAGATATTTAGAAATGTGTTGTTGAATTTTCACATATTTGCCACCTTGCTAATCTTAATAACCTTTATAAGGACCCTATCTCCAAATATAGTCATACTGGGGCTTTAGCATGTTAATTGTAGGGGGACATGCTCTGTCCATAACATGGAGTTTCTGTCTACTCGTATTATCAGTTACTGAGAGAGGAGTGTCAAAGTTTCCACCTCTATATCTGTTTCTCATTTCATTTCTATCAGACTTTATTTATTTATTTATTGTTTTGCTTTTTGTGGTACTGGGGATTGAACCCAGGGGCATTCTTCCTCTGAGCTACACCCCCAGCCCTATTTTTTTATTCTTTATTTTGAAATAGGGTCTTGCTAAGTTGTGGAGGGCCTCACTAAGTAGCTGAGGTTGGCTGAAAACCTGCGATCCTCCTGTCTCAGCCTCTCAAGTACTGACATTATAAGTGTGCACCACCATGCCTGGCTTTATTTTTGTTTTTAAGAATTCTCTCTTTTGTGTGTGTGTTAATAGCTGTGGATAAACCCAGGACCTCACCCATGCTAAGCAAGGGCTCTGCCTCTGTGTTACACCCTTAGCCCCATTCTGTCAGTTTTTCTTTCATGTATTTTGAAGTCCTTTCTCAGCTCTCAAATTCTGTGATTCACTTTGTCCCCCTACTCGATGTTTTAATTATGAAACATTGTAATAGTCAGCATGAATCATAGAATTAATGGATCACTCTCAAGTCTGCCATTAAGTACCATGGAAAAACCAAATCATTTTCTGCAGAGAAAACAGGAAACATAAGGGACTTCAGTTTAATGAGGAGAGAGACCAATGGGATAGTGGCGGGGTAGGGGAGCCGGGCGTGGTGGCACGTGCCTGTAATCCCAGCATTTGGGAGGCTGAGACAGGAGGATCATAGATTCAAGGACAGCCTCAGTAATGTAGCGGAGACTCTCAGCAACCTAGTGAGACCCTGTTTCATAACAAACAAACAAACAAACAAAAAATAAGTAAAAAGAGATGGGGTTATAGCTTTGAGGCAGAATACCCCTGGCTTCAATCCCCAGTACCAAAACAAAACAACATAAAAAGAATAGTGGAATGGGGGAAAAGGCTTGGGGAAGGGAACAGTTCAAATAATGTTATATCCATATAAGAAGGAATCGCTCCCAATCTCACTAACATGTATAGGAATGGGGAGGGAGGAGCGGGGAGCGGGGTGGGAAGCAGAGGTAAACCCACCAAGTGCTGTGTGCATGTATGAATGTATCACTTTGGATCTCACTATGATGTATAATTACCTTGCACCAATAAAAGTATTTTAAAAAACCAAATCAGGACAGATGGGACAGACAGTTGTAGCGGGTGCTTCACAAGTAAGGTGACATTTGAGCAGAGCACCTGTTCAGCTTCGGTGACATTTTTTCGTAGCAGGCGTCATCCCTTAAGGAGGCAGTGTGTTGATTCATGTCCTGGCACAAGCTCAGCCTCCACGTGTACTGGTGCTGGTTTGCAGACTCATCTCGTTGAGTGGCACTGGTGTGGAGGGTAGAGCCTGGGCCGGGGAGAGTTGGGAGTATTTAACAAGGTGGTCCCAGATCTGACAGGTGTGGTGGAGACATCTCCGTAACCCGGGAAAGGCCGGCTCGGCCTGGCAGCAGCTCTCCCAGTAGCTCGCTGGCGTCATTCTTGGCTTCTCCACTTGCGCATACTTGATGTGCCTGCTGCACCTCAGAACACCCCCATTCTGATTTCTCTCAGCGTCTCTATGCAGACCTCCCCAGTTCTAGCTGTGGTTATCTCTTGCCTAAATTAGCTGAGCAGCTTCCTAACTGGCCTCCCCTCTTCTACCCTTGCCTTCCTGTAATCTCTTCTCAGCGTAGCAGCCAGAGTCATCATTTAACACCATTGGCTTGATGCTATTATTCCTCTACCCAAACTTCAAGCCTCCTGCCACCCGCAGAGGGAAGGTTGGAATGCTCAAAACGCCTACAGGGCTCCACTCTTTGCTCCCCGCTTCCTTGACCCTGTATCCTTCCCGCGTGCTTTGTGCTCATTCCGCTTCCAGCTGCATTGGCAGCCTGGCTGCATATTGAACATGTTCCTTTCTCTAAGCATTGGTACTTGCTTTTTCCTCTGCTAGGAATACTCTTCCCCAGATATGTGCAAGGCTCACTTCCTAAGCCCTCTGTTCAAATCTCACATTATCAGAAGGGCTTCCTCCAACTGCCCAATATAAAATACACCCCTCCTCCCCCACTAGCACGTGTCTACCCTGACAGCAGGATGTGCTAAGTTACGCTGCAGTAGCGAGCAGCTCCAAAGGCTCAGAGGCCTAAGAGAACGTGGCTCGCTACTTGCCTTGTGAATCACCTTGGGGGCAGGGGAGGTCCTCAGCGCAGGGATCTGGCTGATGGGGTGGCTGCCGTTCTGCGCATTGCAGAGGGAAACTGCATGAGTGATTCACTGGTCTTAAAGTATCTGCCTGGATGTGACAACTCTTGTGTTTACTTGGCCCAAGCAAGTCACATGGCGAGAACTTCAGTTATCTAAGTTCAGTTGGGGGTGGGTGGGCAGCAGTCCTACCATGAGAAGAGACCAGGAAGTACATAGTAGATAAAGCCACAGGCTTGCCCTGCTTAATTTCTCTCTAGTGTTTGTTTGCATCTGACAAAAACATCTACTTTGTTTTATTTATCTTCCTTTCTTCAAACACAAGGGTAGGGGCTTTGTGTATCACTCACTGCTGTGCCCTAAGGCCTAGAAAAATGCATGGTATTTAGTAGGTGCTTATTATTTACAGAGTGATTGGGAATACCAAGGCACACCCTCAGTTGCTCATTTGGCTACACGTGAGCCAGGTTAGGAGTGAAGTGGGGAGTTGAGAGGAGAGGGGAGATGGAGATAAGCTGTGGTCAGACTTCCTGCAGAGGAGCGGTGGAGTGGCTGGTCAGTGGAGGTCTGTGAGCCAGAGACCATGAGTTTACAAAAAAGTTTGCAGCTCAGCATGGGCTCCTCTCCAGTCACATTGAGTTGCTCAGGAGTGACACACGGCCTGTTTCACAAGGACAGGGAAACCCAAGTTGAAGGGAGTGGGATCCGCTACCCTTCAAGGTGCACCGAAGCAGCCTGCTCCCTCCCCTGTCCTGTCAGAGTAAGGAGGAGCTTAGCGGTCTGTAAGGAGGGAATCCATCTCTTGGGGTGCCCCCCATTCATTCTTATTTCATTCCCTTCTCCTGGCGCCCTTGAGGCAGGCTCTCACCCCACTGACGGGTGAGGAAACCGAGACCTCTGCTCCCGGTGGAAGTGAGGTGGGTGACGTGCTCGGCCACGGTGCCCTCCTCCACTTGTGAGGCACCAGGCGGTGGGGAGCCCTGTACATCTCAGGGCCGTGGAGCCTTGATGGAGTGTGTGCAACCACTTTGTAGTGGTTCCGGTTTAGGTGTTTGCAGGACCTTACCAGAGAGGAAGTAGTGGGCAGTTTTTATAAGCTTAGCAAGCGCAGTAACCACATTATCAACTGTAACTGGCAGATACGCCCCCAGGGAATTTCTTACGAATAAGAGTGAAGGGCACTGGCAGGATCTGAGAGCGTCCCTACCAGCGGCACTTCCCTGTGGTCTCGCCCTGAGTGATCTGAGCCTTTCTCCGAGCCAGCGATGGATGTTGCTCGACCCCCAGCATTGGCAGGAGGAAGGCATGTAGCCTCCCTTCAGGAATCTTCAGTGTAGTTGGGAATGCAAGACACCATGGAGCCTACTGGAAAAGCAGTGTGTGGGAGCCAGGACGCCAAGGGCGGGGAAAGCCTTAGGGCAAAATGGTTGGTCAGGCCAGCGGAGGAAAGTGGGAGGCAGCTGTAATTTGAAGGCTGCATAAGACTTAGGAGAATAATCTGTCCTGGGAAGACATCGGTGGTATTTGGGATATTAAATCCAGACAAAATTTCCCCAAAGCACTGAAACAGAAAGCTCTGTTCAAGAGGTAGTAAGATGGGCAGTTTGGTTGCAGAACCATGGGCCAGAACCGTGGAACAGGTCACGCTGGAGAGTCAGTGGGCCCAGAGTGGAGCTGGGGAACAAGGGCAGGTCCTGGAGGGAGCAGAAGAGGGAGAGCGTTGAAGTGTTATTTCAGGAAAGAACATCCCCACACCCACTCACACACACACACGCACACGCACACCCACAGTCCGAACCTCTTGACCATAAAAACAACTATATAAGCTGAAACCAGGCAAAGCTATTTTAATAATCAATGGGAAAAATTTGGATTGTTCCATAACCTTTGAGTTTTTTTGTTGAAATAATGTTCTTTAAAACTTTAAAAATCCCAGACAGGTGTGGTGGTGCACGCTTGTAATCCCAGTACTTGGGAGGCTGAGACAGGAGGATTGCAGGTTTGCGACCAGCCTCAGCTACTTAGTGAGGTCCTCTGCAACTTAATGAGACCCTGTTTCAAAATAAAGAATAAAAAATAGGGCTGGGGATGTAGCTCAGAGGTAGAATGCCTCTGGGTTTAATCCCCAGTTCTGCAAAAAACAAAAAACTTTAAAAATCTCTTAAAATGTATAGTTATAAACATATATGGAAATAAAAATAGGAAAACTATTATTTAGTACACTGTAATTTTTAAAAAATATTAGGGACTTCAGATAAAAGAGGAAAGAGACCAGTAGAATAGTGGAAGGGCATGGGTGGGGGGAAGGGGAAGGGGCGAAAGAAGGATTGTGGAAGGAAATAGTTCAGATAATGTTATGGTTGTACATGAAGGCATCGGCTACCAATCTCACTAACATGTATGTGGGGGGAGAGTGGGGGGAAGTGGGGTGGGATCCGGATGGAAATACACCAAGTAATGTGTGCGAGTATAAATGTGTCACTTTGAATCTCACTGTGTTGTGTAATTACACTGCACCAATAAAACTATTTTTAAAAATTAGAGACACTGAGAATCAAAGTGTTTTGTTTCTTTGTTAAAAAGAAGGTACCAAAAGTAGTTAGAACAGCATTTGCCTTCTTGTCTGTAACTTACATTCTTTTCTGTACCTTGTGAACTGCCATCCACCTTTCTGAGTTTGGCTGAGTTTCCAGTATTTTATTCTGTCTTCAGTGCCATGGAGTATCTCTGAGAGTCCTTGACATGAAGACTGTTGCCAGCATCACCTCTTTGGGGTTTTCTTAATCCTTTTTATCACAATCATTATATTAGCCTCCTATCGCTGCTCTAACAAATTACCGCAAACTCGATGACTGCTTTTAGGATGGGGCAGAGATCACACAGGCTCTCGTGGAAAACCAGCTCAGGCTCCTCTTGTACTGAAAATCTCAGGAGGCCACTGAGTCAACAGTGTTAACACTTTAACCTCTTTTTCGTTTTTAAAAAAACAAACATGTTTATGTTCATGACTCCCTGCATGCCCTGGAGTTAACTGGTGGATCTGGTAGAAGATAGTCTGTTTCTCCCACCTCAGTAACTTTTCTGAAAGGTGTTCTGCGGAGGTTCCTGGCTGTGTGCTTGGTCTGGTCTCAGAGATGAGCCAACTACAGCGAAGCCCCTCCGGCCACTGACACTTGTTTCCCAGTGTCCTTCGGTCACTTACTTCAGAAAGAATGAGTGTCAGAGTTTCTGGACTTCACCTTCATTCTGATTCAAGAGAGTGAATCCTCTAGCTTTTCATGAACGCTGTTGTTGTGGAATCTTGGGAGCAAGCATTCTGAACGTGGTTTCCTTTCCTCCCAGACAAGGCTCCTCTGTCCAAGAGCCTTTTGCTGGTCCCCAGTGCCCTGTCCCTCCTGCTGGCCCTCCTGCTGCCTCACTGTCAGAAGTTCTTTGTGTATGACCTCCACGCAGTCAAGAACGACTTCCAGGTGAGTGCTGACCCACTGGCCTCTGGCAGAAGAGAGGCGTGCCCCCCCAATTTGCCTCTCCTTCCTGCTATTTATTACTCTCGAAAAACCCCCTTACATTTTAAAGAAAGATTATTTATTACTAATACTCCGTTAACAAGTTCATTTCTAGTTGTACTTATTAGTACTTTCAAACAAAGCAGATTATAATGAAGAAAGAAAATTTTACTTTTCACTCATGGAAATACAATTTATAATTTCAAGGGCGTGTGTGTGTGTGTGTGTGTGTGTGTGTGTGTGTGTGTGTGACTGGGAATTCTACCTCCAAGCTACACCCCCAGCCCTTTTTTCTTATTTTGAAACAGGCTCTTGCTAAGTCGCCAAGGTCCTTGCTAAGTGACTGAGGCTGGCCTCCCAAGTACTGGGATTACAGGTGTCCACCACCACACCAGGCTCAAGGGAATTTTTTAAAACAGTGTTATATATATGATCAGTCTGCATACTTAACACTTCCAAAAACTTGTCTCAGTTTGAATATTTGATTAATCTGAGTTCTTTAGCTGCAACATGTTGTGAATTTATGATTACTTTTATGATGTAGTTAAACCACATAGGAAATTTTTCTTGAGTTTTGCTGTCTGAAGAACAGAACTCTGTGGCTTTTAAGATTTATGGACTGAGCTCATTGAAATGCTGGTGTTGGGTGGGGCCTTGTCTGTGAGTTTGGGGTGTTAGTACAAATTATGCCACATAACTGCCACCCTTTGATAAATACTCGATGGGTCATTCTAAGCATGAGAATCCATTTCTTGGACATTGACAGCTTTTGTTCAGAGTGCTGTAGTTAGTACTGTTTGTTGCTCAGATTAGCTTCAAGTCTCTGAAGATCTTTCAGTTACATATTCGCATTACCGCTGTCAGAATAGAGTGTAGCTTCGGCAGTAAGTCACTTTCTGGAATGCAGCGGCTCTCAACCCTGGCTGCACATAGGAAGCACATGGGGAAACTTGAAAAAGGTGGTATGGCCCAGCATGGCGGCACATGCCTGTAATCCCAGGACGTGGAGGCTGAGACAGGAGGATCGCAGGTTCGAGACCAGCCTCCGTAACTTAGCGAGACCCTATTTTAAAATAAAAAATAAAATAAAATAGGGCTGGGGGTGTAGCTCAGAGGTAAAATGCCCGTGGGTTCAATCCCCAGTACCACAAAATAAATAAATAAATAAATAAATAAATAATAATAAATAAACACACACACACACACACACACACGTGCAGTTGTGGGCTTTCTGAGAGAGAAAAGAGACTGAGCTGGGAGATGCCCCCCTGCAACAGTTTCCGTGTCATGATGGCCATTCCTGCCTGGTCATGGCGCCTTTTCTCCTTGAACCCACTTCTGGCCTCAGCACAGACTTGCAGGCAGCTACCCCCGGTTCAGCCAGGCGGCGGTGAAGTGAGCTCTAGTGGCCGTCGCTGACCTGCGCCAGGTCACTGCCCTCATAGTTTGAAGTCACTGATGACAGTCTGCCTGGTGCCGTGTCTTGCTTGGAGAAGAGACAGATGTGAACCATTCTGATGGTTGGTATAGTCAGTTTTCTCATTTGTGTTCTTATTATTTAGTTGGGAAGAGAAGAGATTGTATGACTTTAGAAAGTAAAATACTTTATCTCTGCTTGTTTTTTTGGACCTTAAGATAGAGATAATGTTGCTAATGTTCACAGCATCATTATTCACAATGGTCAAAAGGTGGAAACACGCCGATGTCCATCAAAAGATAAGTGAATAAACAAAGTGTGGTGTGTGCAGACAGTGGAATATTACTCAGCAGTAGAAGAGAGTGAGATTCTGATACCTGCTTCAGCATGAAGCTTGAAAGCATTATGCAAAGTGAAGTAACTAAGCCAGACACAAGAGGCAAGCACTGTGTGATTCCACTAATATGAGGGACTAGAAGAGGCAGATTCATATAGACAGAAAGTAGAACGTGCTCAGGCTCCCGGGCTGAGGGAGGGCAGTGGGGAGTTAGGGTTCAATGAATATAGAGTTTCTGTCTGGATGTCGGGCACATCCTGGAAACGGGTAATGGTGATGGTAGTACAACATTGTGAATGTTCTTAATCCCACTGAAGTATACACTTAAAAATAGTTATAATGGCAAATTTTTAAAAAATAGACTTTTATTGGTATATTGTAGTCTCACATTATAACGTGAGCGATAGGGACATACGTGGACACAGCACTTGGTGAGCTCCCCACTTCCCACCTTCCCCTTCCCCGTACATGAGATTGAGGTCGGCATTGGTAAGTCCACATATGTGCATCATGTGAGTGGAAGTGTTTCCTTCATTGATTCGCCCTCCCAGCCCCTCCCTGGCTCACTGGGCTTTGTCCTCCGTTATCTGATTCCTCTTGCATCCCTCGCTTCCGCATATGAGAGAAAACATACGGCCCTTCACTTTCTGTGACCGGCTGATCTCACCCAGTGCTCTCCAGGTCCATCTGTTTTCCTGCAAATGACAATTTTGTTCTTTTTATTGCTGAATGGAATTCTATAATGTCAAATTTTATCTTATGTCTATTTTGCCTCAAAAATTTTCAGAGAAAAGATAGGGCTAATTTGTTTACCCCTCAAGGTAATTGTGAAGGGAAAAAAGATCAGAATGTTCTGCAAGTGTCACTGGGATTATTTTTAAATATCTAGGAAGTGTCTAAGATTCAAAATAGACTTTTGAGTAGCTCTGTCTTTGTATATTATTTCCTAATATGTTTTTCATCCAACCAGAAGTTGACTAAAAAAAGTTATTTCCAAACCTACTAATATTTAGCAGCAATTCTCATAAATGTCTTACACATAGTTGATATGAAGTAGTTTTGTTGTTAAAATTAAGTTCAGAGATATATGTTTTTAAGTTTATTCCTAAATTGTTTTTCAGTTACAGCTTTGTTTTATTCAGGAGCATAAAAAGCAAATGTTTGTTAGCCTTTCATTTTGGCTCATGTATATAGTTTTTCTATTTTACTAAACACAGTCCTAAATATTTTTACAGGCAGTTTTCTGTGGTCTTAATGAGAATACACTTTCTTGTCATAATAAGCAAAAAACAGAAACAGAACCCCCTGAAGTACCTCTTGTGCTGTTGTTGGAAAGAATTTTCAGTATGCTGGAGCTGAGCTCATTTCTTACTGTTACATGTATTTAGTTTTTCCCTTTTTTATGCATCATAATTTTGCTTAAATTAGTGTATATATATATATATATGTAGTATAAAATAAGCATAATAAATCTGCTCAGGCAGAGACATGACCAGACATACTCTTACTCATTGTTCTTTCTTAAACCCCCGTCCAGGTGTGGAGGTTGATATGTGGAAGAGTGATTTGCCTTGATTTGAAAGATACTTTCTGCAGTAGTCTGCTCATTTATAATTTTAGGATATTTGAAAGAAGATATGGAAGCAGAAAATTTGCAGTAAGTTTTTATGTGTTTTGTCTTTGCTACTTTGGTTCTAGAAAAAAAATTTGTTTTATTTCCTTATTTTAAAATAAATCTATTTTGTTAAAGTTGGCTTATTATTATTATTATTATCATTATTATTTTTTGCAGTACTGGGGATTGTACCCAGAGGCATTCGACCTCCAAGCTACACCCCCAGCCCTAATTTTTATTGAAACAGTGTTTCACTAAGTTGTGGAGGGCCTTACTAAGTAGCTGAGGCTGGCCACGAACCTGCGATCCTCCTGTCTCAGCCTCCCTAGTACTGGGATTACAAGCATGCGCCACCATGCCTGGCTAAACTTGGCTTATTATTTACAATTATCTTTTTTATTACATGATCCTGTATCTGATTTGGGGCATGGAATTAACCAAAAATATTTTTAACTTTAAGCCAATGGCATAATAAAATAATAAAACAATGATGATGATAATAATGACAATAGGCAATATTAGGTGTGAGCATGTAGTAAAAATTCTAATTAGGACTTTGACTTTAATAAGATTTCAGTCCACTTATTTTGCTTAATGGTTTGTGTGTTCCTTGTTAAAATTATATCTTGCTATAAATATCATTTTCTTCAACATATTTAGAAATTATGAAAGCGAATGCATTTGAACAATATTGTTTTACTCCCCAATTTTGAAAAGTCTATTCTGATAAAAACAAATAATTTAAAAATACATACACATGCATTCACACCTACCCATCCACACCCCTGAGCTGGTTCTAACCAAATAAATGTTAGTTTATTTTTAAGTGATGCACATCTCTCATATTTTTCTGTTTTGTTTTTCAGTCCTTTTTGCTAGGTTGCTGGGTTTTGTCAGCCTTGTTTGATTTTATTCTCGTTGAAGCTATGCAGTATTCGTTTGGTATCACTGTGGCCAGTAATTTGCCTTCTGGATTGTAAGTAACTCTTAAAGATTGGTTTAATTTAGAACTTTAAAATCTAATTGAAAGCATTATTATTCATAAAAGTCAGTAAAAGAATATTTCAAACTTTTAGATAAAAGTAAAATTAATATTATGTGTAAAAAAATCCAGTGTTGGCTTACATAGTCATCATGTTCTTGAATCACCAATTTTACATTAATCAGCTCTGAAATTCTATGTTTTAGAGAATTTTTAACAAATATGCTGTTCAGGTCCTGAAGATAGAATTTTTTTTCTAATGATATTTTGTCTTTGAAATTTTATGAGCTAATTAAACACAAAAATACAAAGTTGAATTAGATTAGGAACCAAAATTAATTCATATAAAATTAAGTTTCTGGAGAATTTTTTAAGCTGATAATTGTTTATATATTTCCACCAAAGGTAAAAATACGTCCATCAAAGGTAAAACAAAGTCAGTAGATAAGTTACCCCTCTGTACTCAGCCTGTAGTGGTTACGTGACTCAGTGTGTATCTGCTTCCACATTATCTTGGTCTTCTTTAAGTAAAACAAAACCCTGTTTTACTGTATGAAATGACTGGTAACTAGGAGCAGAGCTGTTTGCACCATGGAGTGGCCTTCAGGCGTCTCTGATCGTGAGTACACACACACATGCAGTATATGTGTCTGTATTTGGGAGATGAGAGGTATGAAGTGCAAATTCTGGGCATTTAAAATTCTATGTGTGCTCAGCCTTGTTTTCATTTTAAGTACTGGTTTTGGGAACTATTAGACTATTGTATGTATCTTGATTCAAATTCTCTTGGGATCCCTGTTTTTTAAATATAATTAGCGTTTAATAGTTTTCACACTTACATTGTTAATATTTATGGTGTAGTTGCCTTTTATGGGATTTACTGACTTATAGTTGGCATGAAAACCTATGAATATTGGCCTTTAGTGTTTTAATAATGTATGGTTCTGAATGCTATGTGAGTGGAGACGAAGTTCTGTGTCGTAATGTAATTGTGTGGTTTTTGTTGAGCGCCATGGGCTGTAATTGTAAGTAGGCCTAGAAGTTTAAGTTGACTGTTCTGCTTCTGTGAACATAACGTCCTCTGGAAGGATTCTAGGGTAATTCAACAAAGAAGCAGCATGCTAAACCTTCTATTTTTCCAGAAACATTTCTTATCCAGGCCAGTTCTTTTTGGTTCTTTGTAAAGGCTACTGCGTTTTGGAAGGGTATGTGTGTATCGTGTGTTTGTGTGAGAGTAAGTCTTGGGGAGGGATAGGAATATAGTTCTTAATTGTTATTTATATTGTCCCTTTGTCTGATGATACATTTTTCCTACTGCACATAGAGTTGAAGGACAGTACACCTTTACATTCACACATTCATTTATTTCATTTTAGAATCTTTTTTGTGTGTGTGTGTGGTACTGGGGATTGAACCCAGGGGCAATCTACTTCCGAGCTACACCCCAAGCCCTGTTTTTTATTCTTTATTTTGAAACAGGGTCTCACTGAGTTGTGGAGGCCTCACTAAGTAGCTGAGGCTGGCCGCGAGCCCAGATCCTCCGGTCTCAGCCTCCCAAGTCCTGGGATTACAAGTGTGCGCCACCACACCCAGCTTCATTTTAGAATCTTATTAACTGGTACTTGAAGTCTGATGCAGTTTTGAAGTTGGTAAGAATTTTTTACTTATTTTTAAGAGAGAGAGAGAGCTTATTTATTTATCTATATATTTATTTATTTATGGATTTATTTTTGTGGTACTGGGGATTGAACCCAGGGGCATTCTGCCTCTGAGCTACACCTCCCATTTTTTATTTTTATTTTGAAACAGGGTCTTGCTAGGTTGATGAGAGTCTCACTACTTGCTGAGGCTGTCCTTGAACCTCTGATCCTCCTGTTTCAGCCTCTCGAGTACTGGTATTACAAGCGTGTGCCACCACACCCAGCTGAAAGAGAGCTATTTGAGTCTCAGTTTGTAGCAAGAGTTGCAAATATGAATGAATTCAAAAGTGATAATAGCCTCTTTGAAGAATGTTAATTTAGCCGGGCGTGGTGGCGCACGCTTGTAATCCCAGTACTTTGGGAGGCGGAGACCGGAGGATCTGGGTTCGAGGCCAACTTCAGCGCGCACACGCGCGCGTGATAGATCGATCAATCTCTCTCTCTCTCTCTCTCTCTCTCTCTCCCTGTTTCTCTCTCTCTCTCTCTTTCTCTACCTAGTGAGGCCCTCCGCAATTTCGTGAGACCCTGTTTCAAAAATAAAGCATTAAAAAATAGGGCCGGGGGTGTAGCGCGGAGGTAGAACGCCCCTGTGTTTCATCCCCGGTACTGAAAAAAAAAAAGAATGTTAATTTACCCATCGTCTTATATTACTTTTTAGAATCTTGAAGCCTTCTTAGGCATAGACATCTTAAAATGTAAATCATTACTTCCATAAATAAACTTTGTTGTAAGTCCATCTTTTATTGATGAAAACAAAGCTTCAGAAACTCAAGAAAGAGAGGAAACTACTCTTTTCAATCAATATGTTTTACAATTTGCATTGCTTTTCACATATCTTTTTCCCTTCCATCAGTGCCAAATTTATCTGCACTTTGTACAGTTCTTTACTATTTAATTTTTTTTTAACCACACCACTGTTGAGACTTCTCTTATAGAGGTCTCCAGTAACTACTTCATTTCTAAAGCCAGCGGTCATCCTATGGGACCTTTTGGTAGCACATCATATGCTTTTAACCTCTTTTTATTTCATGAAACCACCTGCTCCTGGGGCCCAGCACTCGCAGGTTTCTTTCTCATCTGAATTACTATCTGCAGCTCTCTTCTGTGGCTCACTCCCGTGGTTTCTTGGGATCCACTGCTCTGACTTAAAGGACAGTCCACATCTGTTGTTTGTACCCAGCCCTCTGTGTCCAGCCCATGCTACTCTCCTATCTTTCTAGAGTCTTGTTTCCTAACCACTTCTAGACTCAAAGAAGTCATCATGTTTGGAAGCCCTCCTCTCTTCTGGTCTTCTTTCTCCTCTCCTCCTCTGTCCCCCTTATTTTAGTTAGTGGCATTTCCACGTGCTCAGTCATGCAGGCTGGGGATCTTTCCCTTTTCTCATCAATGGGGTGGGGCACTGAGGCTTATTAATTCAAAGTCCTAAACAGCTCATTTGTTCATCCCTTTTTCTCTACTTCTACATTGTCATCCCAGTCGAAACTCTGATCTTTTCTTGTCTACATTTTTTTTACAGCAATTCTCTATTCTCCCTGTCAATTTCAAAGTATTGCATGCAATGTTGTCAAAAGCTGGGTTCTAAAATACAGGCTTGACCATATCAGACTTTGTCTTTACAATCTTTTAATCCCCCGTGTCTGCAATCCTAGTACTTGGAAGGCTGAGACAGGAGGATCGAAGGTTCAAGACCAGCCTCAGCAACTTAGCAAGACTCGCATCAACTTAGTAAGACCCTGTTTTAAAATAAAAAAATGAAAAAAGGGCTGGACACGGATGATCCAACAATGTGATAAAACAGGAAACAAACTTTTTTTATATATAAAAACACATAACGAATACTTAAGTTATGTTAATGTTTCTTTTTTACCTTTAACTTTTTACTTTATTATAAACTACACTTTGGTTTTGTAACATACTTCATTTCTTTTACTGATCATTTTCTCTTTTCCTATAAAAATAAAAGAAATTTTAAAAAGTTAAAAAAAAAGGGCTGGGGTGTAGCTCAGAGGTAGGATGTCCCTGGATTCAATCCCTTGTAGCAGGGAAAAAAAAAAGTAAAAAAAAAAAGCTCCCAGAATCATAAAGGCTTGACTCCTCACAGTCCGGCATAGTGGGAATGCTATGGGCTTTTCACCATGACTTTGCGATTCCAGCTGGTCACTTTCTACTGTGAAATCTTGAACAAGTAGCTCCTCTCAAGTTCCATTTCTGAGCTCTGTCTATAGATGACCGTCACATCTGTACTTCACAGGGCAGTGGAGAGAATTAAATAAGCTCACTTACACTAAGATCCTTGCAGTAGCAACCCCCCCTCCCCCATATGTTTGGTTTTCTTCTTTTCTTTAAACATTATTAGCAGTCAGGGATATGCCAATCAAAACTACACTGAGATTCCATCTAACCCCAATCAGAATGGTAATCACCCCAAACAACAATAAATGCTGGTGAGGATGTGGTGAAGTAGGAACTCTTCTACACTGTTGGTGGGAGTGCAAATTAGTATAGCTGCTATGGAGATCAGTGTGGAGATTCCTCAGAAAACTGGGAATGGATCCACCATATGATCCAGCTGTATCACTCCTGGGTATCTTTCCAAAGGGACTGATATCAGAATATTATAGTAATACATGCATATACATGTTTATAGCAGCACAATTCACAGTAGCCAAATTATGGAACCAAACTAGGTATCCATCCACAGATGAATGGATTGCAAAATTATGGGATATACACACAATGGAATTTTATTCAGCAATAAAGAACAAAATTATGTCATTTGCAGGAAAATGGATGGACCTAGAGAACATTAGTGAGATTAGTCAGTCACAGAAAGTGAAGGGTCATATGTTTTCTCCCATTGGCAGAAGCTAAGGAGTAATCAGAATATAAGAGGGACTTCAGATAATGGAGGAGAAACCCCAGTGGAGCCAGGGAGGTGGTCTAGGGGTGGGGGATCAAGAGGGAGAATTAAGGAAGGAAACACTTCTATTGATGTTATGCACATATGTGAGAATACCAATGCCAATTCTTTTTTTTTTTTATTTTTGCAGTACTAGGGATTGAACCCAGGGGCATTCTACCTCCAAGCTACACTCCCAGCCCTATTTTTTATTCTTTATTTTGAAACAGGGTCTCATTAGGTTGCTGAGGCTGGCTGTGAACCTGCAATCCTCCTGTCTCAGCCTCCCAGGTACTGGGATTACAAGCATGCGCCACCACACCCGGCTTCCAATGCCTGTCTTTAAAGGTCATATAATCTGTCCATCATCCAGTCTGTGAAGCCTCTCCCCATCAGTCATCCATCTTTCTTAGCATGCTGTGTTTAGTATTTGTATTCTCACACCTACTTGGCTTGGGTAAGCTCCTTGCCATTTGGCAGGATTAATTGACCTAGTATGTATATTTTAACAAATGTATTAATAGTCCTAGTAGTATTCATTATTATGTTGCATTTATTATCATAACATCATAGTATTTATTATTGTTATCTGTACCTTCTATGGTACCTACTAGCTCTTTGAGGGAGAACCAAGTTTTATATTATGTAAAACACTCAACAGTGTTGCAGGGCAATCTTGATTACAGTGAGCCCTGATCAGACTGCAGGATAGGGTCATCGCACCGTGCATAGACCTGCTCATCTGTCTTGTAGTGCTTTGCATGCAAACTGCACTTGACATATGATGGATACTCAATGTTCAATGTGTCATTGACCTAGAATATGTGTTATTGTTTGCAAAGTAAAAATGCTCCATTATTAAAAGCCATATCTATATGACTCTTGTATCTTGCATGCTTATGACACTGTTTATATTTTGTAAGTCTTTTTCCTTGTGTGTCTGTGTGTGTGTGTTTGGTACTGGGAACTGGACTCAGGGGCCCTCTACCTCCTAGCTACACCCCTGGCCCCTTTTTATTGTTTGTTTTGAAACCAGTTCTTGTTAAGTTGCTGAGAGCCTTGCTGTGTTGCTGAGGCTGCCCTTGAACTTGTGATCCTCCTACGTCAGCCTCCCAGGTACTGGGATTACAGGCGTGCACCACCACGCCTGCCTTGCTTTTTATTATTGAAAAATGGAGTTGAACCTGAAAGGAGAACTGAACTTGGTTTCTAGTCCTGGTTCTTTAGCTGAACAAGCCACACAACTTTCTTCCAACCTCATTTTCTTTGTATTTCAAACAGAAAGGTTGGACTAGATCATGTGAGAGATCTTCATTGCTAAAGTGCTGTTTTATTATTAGACTCCTTTCATTTCCTTTTCTTTTTTAAAAGAAAGAATAGGTATTTACCCATGTTAATTCTGGAAATCTATTAGTAACAATGTGTGTACTTGGTTCTCAGTCTCATTTGGAGGTAACCATGTTAAGAATAATAGAGGTGATTTAGCAGAGAGGAAGTTATAGTTAAATCATTTCTTTTACTTCCATAGTATTTAGAATAATAAGCTCTTTACCCATTATAGCGCAGTTCCTTTTGTTTTACACGGAGAAGTTCCTTGGTTTGTTACTTTATGGAGAAATTAAATGGCCAGACTAGGATAAAATTTAAGGTCCCTGAGTAACGCTACTTACACTGTGACTAGAGCCTGG
This sequence comes from Glis glis, assembly GCA_004027185.1. NCBI lineage: Eukaryota > Metazoa > Chordata > Mammalia > Rodentia > Gliridae > Glis > Glis glis. The sequence goes on along the minus strand of PVJS01013670.1, from coordinate 1,697 downwards.
GAAGAAACCTGTCTTTTGTAATATGTTATTTAATCACATGAGAAGAGCCAGCTGTCAACATTGGAGAGTTTTCACCACACAGTAAACATCTCATGTCACTGGATTATTGGGCAGAAATAGGACCCCAGGTTAAGTTTCCATCACCAGTCTTAGGTGAGGTTTGGTGAATAGTACGTTCTCAGAAGTGTTTGTTAAGTGACTATAGTCTGTTTTCAAAAGGAAATGAATTTAGAGTAGGGATGGCCTTTCCAGATCTCTCTGTTGCTTGCCACCATCACTTTAGCTCTGTAGCAAGTAACAGTGATGAGTTGGACACAGTTGTGTAGAAATCCTGGAAGCTTGGTGTTTAGAAGGTAAAATATTGAATTTAGACCTCCAGTCTGAGTATAAATTAGACATAAGAGAGGTACACCTAGATGGAAAATAGTGTGCTCAAATTGTTATTATTATTTTTATTATTATTATTTTTGTGGTACTGTGGATTGAACCCAGGGGCATTCTACCTCTGAGCTACACCCCCAGCCCTATTTTATTTTTTAATTTTGAAACAGGGTCTCACTAAGTTGCAGAGGGCCTCACTAAGTAGCTGAGGCTGGCCGAGAACCTGCGATCCTCCTGTCTCAGCCTCCCACGTACTGGGATTATAAGCATGTGCCACCATGCCTGGCCCAAATTATTTTGAACAGTAGCTAGATTTTTTCTCATGAGTCACTTGCACACAGAATTAGAATTAAATCCAAAATGTTGAGTCAATTATCACACAAAAAATCCAAAATGTTAAGTCAATTATCTATGTAGATAAGGCTTGACTGTGAAACACAGTTTGGATGTTTCTCCCCAATAATTCACGAAGATTCTGTATATAAGCTTTAAAATAAAAATAGTGAAAATTAAAATCAGAATATTTAATCATGTTGCCACAATAAGATCTCACACAAGAATTTTTAAAGTCTACGTTTGTTCTAGCAGAGAGGGACGCGAGAACAGAGTGTAGCTGCCCGCTGCCCCGGAGTAAGGGCACGAGGGCAGCCTGCCCGGTCACAGCATGTCGATGTTGGTGTTGCTCAGGGATCCGCCGCCCCGGGGGGAAGGGCACAAGGCCAGCCTGCCCTGTCACAGCATCATCACAGCATCTCACCGTGGATGCTGCTCAGGGATCCAGGCCAGCCTGCCCGTCACAGCATCTCGCTGTGGATGTTGCTCAGGGAGCGCAGGCCAGCCTGCCCGTCACAGCATCGTCACAGCATCGTCACAGCATCGTCACAGCATCTCGCTGTGGATGTTGCTCAGGGAGCGCAGGCCAGCCTGCCCGTCACAGCATCGTCACAGCATCTCGCCGTGGATGTTGCTCAGGGATCCGCCGCCCCGGGGTAAGGGCACGAGGCCAGCCTGCCCCGACACAGCATCGTCACAGCATCTCGCTGTGGATGCTGCTCAGGGATCCGCTGCCCCGGGGGAAGGGCACGAGGCCAGCCTGCCCCTCACAGCATCGTCACAGCATCTTGCTGTGGATGTTGCTCAGGGATCCAGGCCAGCCTGCCCGTCACAGCATCTCGCTGTGGATGTTGCTCAGGGAGCGCAGGCCAGCCTGCCCCTCACAGCATCTCGCCGTGGATGTTGCTCAGGGATCCAGGCCAGCCTGCCCGTCACAGCATCTCGCTGTGGATGTTGCTCAGGGAGCGCAGGCCAGCCTGCCC
>PVJS01013669.1:0-41709 GCA_004027185.1 Glis glis | reverse complement strand
CAGGCTCTGTCCCAGGGCAGCTCTTGCCCAGTAAGCAGGATTCACTGCATTCAGTTAAAGTTGGGAGCTCAAGGAGGGTAAATTACATCACTCATTAGTTTGGGTTTTGAGGGAGATAAAACAGCCCATGACAATATGTTCACCTTCCCACAGAGAATGGTAAATTCTGCATGGAAACAAAGTGAATGTAGAGATTCTCAAAGGAAAAAGTGTGAATCCGGGTGGTTGTGAAGGAGCAGCAAAGCTCTCCCTGTGGTCTCTGCACTGTGACATGGAAGCATAGACGGGGCCTCCTGACACTGTGCTCCACACTCATCGATCCACACTGCTGCCTGCCGGGCTTTCAGGACTTCTGTGCCTACCACACCAACACATGATCTGTTTATTGCTATGGTTTTGACAAAGTTGTCAATATAAAGTTGGTTGATATTGCCTGAAGAGTTGTGGTGAGTAGTAATTCACTTTAAATGTTAGGTAAATTTGAGCACATACTGAAGGTTTTCTCTGGAAAAGAATATAGAAAAAGAGGTGTGTATATATACCCCCACCGACAAATGTGAATTAATATCATGAGGATATGCCTTTTTTATCTTTAAAGATTCATGAGAAACAAATTAAACATAAAAACAACACAAATGCTTTAAAACGATCATTGTATGGGTCTTAGACTCCCAATGTCATACTTCGCAATACTGGATTTGTTCAGGCTAAAAAATCTTGCACTTCAAGTGTAGAGCTAAACTGCAAAGTTATTTAAAAGTGATCTCAGGTTTCCATGCTGTTTTGCTTTGTTTTCTTTCTGACTTTATAAATTGGGAGTATGTTTAAATCACTGTCATATAGGATAGATAGAAATCCCCAGTAAACTAATGATGCGAGTGTGTTTTATAATCAGAATAGTACTACAATGAGATAAACTTTACTACATTTCAGAAACAGAGAGGATTCTGGACTTAAAAGCACCTAGTGGTTGTCTCCATTGCACAAAGTGTTGTCTCCAATTGGAATTTGGAGAATGCTAGTCTAAGAACACACACTTTTGGAATACTTTTATTCCAGGAAGGATGTAAGTATAAGGACATATATTCTTCTATATAAGTGATAATATGTAATGTTATTTTTATAACTATGAAAAAGCCTGTAGAGAGCAGGAGTGAGAATTTCCTTTATCATGGGAAATTATTCAAAACCACCTTGGAGATGTTTCTCAGAAGTCCTGAAGGTGACAGTTTGAAGCAGTTGGAAATTGAAAGGCACTCCTGGAAGGAGGGGAGGGCAAAACAGTTTAGATACTCTACACACATGTATTTTAATCTTTGGACTCTACATATTTCCATTATAAAGATCTCATGAGATACATTTAATATCTTCAATATGCTTCCATTGCATCTTAAACCTAACTTGATTATAACAGGCTTCAATAAATATTTGTTAGTTGAGTGTGGTGGAGCACACCTATAATCCCAGTACTTGTGAGGCTAAGACAAGAGGATCTCAGGTTCATGGCCAGCCTCAGCAACTTAAGAAGACACTTTCAAAATAAAAAATAGGGCTAGGGATGTAGCTCAGAGGTAGAATGCCCCGAGTTCAATCCCAGTACCACACACACAAAATTTTTTTTGTTGTTTGGAGAACTATGTTACCTGATTTTTAGATTGCTGGGTATTGTAGATTACAAAACAGGCTCAGTTTAAGAGTCAAAAAGAATCCCTGAGCCAGACACTATAGCACACACCCAATCCCAGTATTTGGAAGTCTAAAACAGGAGGATAGCAGGTTCAAGGCCTGCATCAGCAACTTAGTGATACACTGTTTCAAAAATAAAAAATGAATCAGGCTTGGGTATAACTCAGGGGTAGAATGCCCTGGGTTCAATCCCAAGTACCAAATAATAATAATAATAACAATAATAATGATAATCCTTGAAATATATTTAGGAGCTCACAAAAGGGTTTTCAAAGAAATTAATAAATATGTTATTAAAGTAATCTAGCTTTTGGAACATAAAAAGATTAAAATGTGCTTTATGGCTACAAATGTTGCTGGAAACACAATGTCATTATGAAACTATTGATTACATATTTGAAATGGACCTATAATCATGAACATAATAAGACATATATATATTTATGATTCACAATTTATCTTAAAAATTTATGTCCATGTGTTAAAGAGAGAAAGAATAATGCTAGAAATGAGCAGGCTAATAGGCTGATTTCTTTGTATAAATAAGTTTAAGAAACATGAAATGTATAATATGAATAGACATTTTAATGCAATCAAGTGCTAAATGTTAAATGATATGATATGTAAATATATTTATATATACCAAATATATAGAGAGATAGATTGATATCAAAAAGCTACACACTAATATAGGTGGCTGAAATCTTGGAGTGATAGGGACTTTCACATCATCTCATTTTCAATGTTTGCTTACTTTTCAAGTGCCAATACTTATGATAAATCCCTTTTAAAGGAATAAAGGAAAAAACCAACTTATAATGATAAAGATATCAGGACTCTTCAAGATGAATATTTTTGCCCAAGATCATCAAATAAAAAAAGTTTTTTTTTCATCTTTGGTAGCTCAAAATAAGTAATTTCATCTGATACTTTCCCAAGAGTAGTTTTGATTGGGAGAAAGGTATATTCAAGACTATGGAGAGTAAAATTTATCAAGGGAGAGAAAGAAATGTGTATATGTAGAATGTGGTGTCAGGTTTATCTACCATAGTATGTACTCTGGTCATTCACAATTTCCAAGAAATTTATTGGTGTTATGCATAGGATAAGGGAGGAAGATAATAGGATAAGGGAGTCTTCTAAATTACATTTAAATACAAAAAATTTCAGTCTACATTTTTACCTGCATAGCGTGTCCCTTAAAATATCATCTAGACTAGAAAGGTCTGAGAAAATGTTTTATTCTTGGGAAAAAAAGTTCAGAATAATATTTCTTTCCAACTTTAGAAAAGTAAACCTTTGTTAAAAGAAGTGACATTTCAAAGGTAAATAATCATTGACTTTGACAGGAATGAAAAGAAATAAAATTAAGTCAATTACCAACTCCTATTTGTTTTTAAACCACATCTTCCCTTCATTTCTGCCTCCCAAGTTTGTTTCCAGGAGTGGGGGACTTGAGGGATTAAAATCATGATCTGGCCGGGTGTTGTGGCACACACTTGTAATCCCAGTACTTGGGAAGCTGAGACTGGAGGATCAGGGTTCGTGGCCAGCCTCAGCTACTTAGTGAGGCCCTCTGCAACTCAGTGAGACCCTGTTTCAAAAATAAAGAATAAAAAATAGGTCTGGGGGTGTAGCCCAGAGGTAGAATGCCCCTGAGTTCAATCCCTGGTACCACAAAAAAAAAATCATGATCCGGTCCTACACCAACTGGCTGGTGCTAACACCATACACAAGCACCTGAGATCTAAAATTCTTACATTTAAAAATTGAATCATGAAAGCATGAGCTATTAAGTGGGGTCACTATCTTTTATCTTGGAATTTTATCATCAGGATTCCACATGCTGTAAAATTTGCTTTTCAGAAAATGGAGATAGAAAAATAGAAAATAGAAATGGTATTTGAAATATTACTAATGATCAAAGATCATGCATTTCTATTCTTTAGTATATGTCAAGCACTAAATATCACCTTTACATAAAGATGCATTAATGTTGCACAAGATCATTTAATGGATCAAGTGTTTCTTGCTCCTCTTCTCAAGTTGGCATATCTGGAGGGAGTATGTAGAGAACTGCAACATATTATAGTTATATAAAATGCACATTTGTATAAATGTTTTAAAATGTTTAAAGTGTCATTTGAAAACATTTGCCATACAATATTATAGACACTTTTATGCAGTTGAGTGTGGTATATGATTTTACATCTATATTATGACACTGCAAGGGCAATCAAATGCTAAATGTTAAGTGATACTCTATGCAAATACAGGACCCAAGATTTTTTGAATATTAAAAAATGAAGGAAAAATAACATGTAGTAGGATCTCTTAATATGAGATTGATTAAAGGGGCAAAGTCATCAGGCCAAAGCTGACAAAGAGTTGTATCTGAAGAGTTTGTAGGAAAGCATCACAATAATATCCTTATTTGATAAGGAAACCCTAATAAGTGGTCATTAAAAATTGAAAAACAAAGTATTAATGTAACTTATTAAAATAAAGCTATAATGTACCCAATAAGTAATATTATTTTTGTTTTAGATATTTCATAATCTCACTCAGTACCATCATTAATTTGCTTAATATATTCCGTAACTTCACAGAACATTCCATAAGTTAAATTAATTATATTTTTCAGAGAAACCATTTCACACTCGCCCCTTTTCTTCATTCATGAAACCATGCACCTGAAAAATAATGTGACTGAATTCATTCTACTGGGGTTGACACAAGATCCTCTTAGGAAGAAAATAGTGTTTGTCATTTTTTTGATTTTCTATTTGGGGACATTAATGGGTAACTTTCTGATTATTGCTACCATCAAGACCAGCCGGGCACTTGGGAGTCCCATGTATTTCTTTCTTTTCTTTTTATCCTTATCTGATACTTGCTTCTCTACTTCTGTAGCTCCTAGAATGATTATAGACGCCCTTTTAAAGAAGGCCACTATTTCTTTCAGTGAGTGCATGATCCAAGACTTTATGTTCCATTACTTTGGCAGCCTAGAGATCTTCATCCTAATCCTCATGGCCGTTGACCGCTATGTGGCCATCTGTAAGCCCCTGCACTACACGACCATCATGAGCCACAGAGTCTGCAGTGTGCTGGTGGCCGTGGCCTCAGTGGGATCCTGTGTACATTCATCAGCTCAGATTTTTCTTGCCTTGAGTTTGCCTTTCTGTGGTCCCAATGAGATCGACCACTATTTCTGTGACTTGCAGCCTTTATTGAAACTTGCCTGCTCAGACACCTATGTGATCAACCTCCTGCTGGTATCCAACAGCGGGGCCATTTGCACAGTGAGCTTTGTCCTGCTCATGTGCTCCTACGTCGTCATCTTGCATTCTCTGAGGAACCACAGTGCTGAAGGGAGGAAGAAAGCCCTCTCCACCTGCGTCTCCCACATCATCGTGGTCATCTTATTCTTTGGACCTTGCATATTTATGTACACACGCCCTGCCACCACCTTCCCCATGGATAAGATGATAGCTGTGTTTTATACAATCGGCACACCTTTGGTCAACCCTCTGGTTTACACACTGAGGAATGCAGAAGTGAGAAATGCCATGAGAAAGTTATGGAGTAAGAAATTGATCTCAGATGACATAAGGTGAATGGAGATTTGAAACCCTTTTTCATAATTTACAGAAGCCTAGAAAAGTCAATATAAATATTATCTTCTTAAGGTTGATTTACTATAATATTACCTTTGGGTATGAGGGTTAGTTCTTTCAGGAAAAGAGACTATGTGAACACATATAGTGTCTATGTTGATTTGATTGTATGTAAAAGAGACAGTATATAGTGAAGAATGATGTATACAGGCTATGATCTTAAATATCTTTCACTGATATGTCTCGGGTCTCTTATCTGCCTATTGTGGTTTTTATCTAGTGTTCATCCTAACATATGTGGTTTTTATCTAGTGTTTTCCCTGACATTTTTCACTTTGATGTCTGATATGTATGCTTATAGAAATCCTTCTAGAAATCCTTCTAGAAATTGTTTCCTTTATTAAACATTTAAGTCTCTCATATCTGATCATGTACCTCAACTTATTTTTTCTTTCTGACTTAAAAGAATGTTCCACACTCCAATAATTCTAGACACTTCCTGTTGTTAGGGACAGTGTATACAATTTAGGCAATTTCCCATTCAATACTTAGAGGTATATACTTTGAGTTCTTATCATATTTTTACACAGAACCCTTCAGAATAATGACAGGACATGGACAGAAAATTCGCCCTTCTGAAAAAGTCCTTTGATATTATAAATACTTTGCGGTTGCTGTTGTTGTAATAATGATGTCATTTATATAAAATATATTTTGTACTCCTAATTTTATCCCTTCTAATTTGAGGGTGGCATAAAGGCTTCTCTTAAATCATACAAGTTCTAGTGATTTGTTTATAATGTGGCATTATTATGATTGTAGCATAGATGGGCCAAATGAAGGGTGATATATTTACATCAACTAGCAGCTGAGGATATATGCAGCTGATGTTACTGAATTTTAAATTTTAATAGATTACAGCAAACAATGAGATAACTATGAGAAGGTTTTCTAGGATTTGTAATACATATTGACAACATATGTTAGAATTATGGATTTTCTTTCTGGAAAAGGCGAAACTATAGACAGTATATTGAAAAAATTATGAATGGTCACCAAGGGTCCAGTAGGAAGAGAGAAGGGATGAATAGGTGGAGCATGGGGCATTTTAAGGGCAATGAAACCATTCTGTATGACACTAGAAAGGTGGATATATGACGTAATGCATTTTTCAAAGGCCATGAAACTGTACAATATGAAGAGTAAACCCTAGTGTAATATGTGAATTTTAGTAAAACTTTATTGACATTGGTTTATCAACTTTAACATACGTACAACACCAATGCAATGTAGTAGGAGAAACTATGAGTAACATAGTATAGGTATTAAGGTATTTGCTATACTTTCTTTGTAATTCTTTTTTTTTTTTTTTGCAGTACCGGGGATTGAACGCAGGGGCGTTCTACCTCCGCGCTACACCCCAGGCCCTATTTTTATACTTTATTTTGAGACCAGGTCTCACGAAGTTGCGGAGGGCCTCACTAAGTAGAGAGAGAGAGAGACAGGGAGAGAGACAGAGAGAGAGAGAGAGAAAGAGAGAGAGCGAGAGAGCAAGAGCTGAGGCTGGCTGCGAACCCGGATTCTCCGGTCTCCGCCTCCCAAAGTACTGGGATTACAAGCGTGCGCCAACACGCCCGGCTCTGTAATTCTTATTCAAACCTAAGACTGCTCTAAAGAATAAAGTCTACTTTTAAAATGTTATGCTCAACAACAGAAAGCCCATTTTTTCATTCTCATTTTTAAAGTGTGTTATTTGAAATTCTGTATAAATTTCTGGTATAAACACATGTTTTATTAAAACACATATTGAAACCCTCAAGCCCCATAAAATTTAACCATGTGTGACACAAATATCATTAACAAATACATAATATCGTATTTCTGTATGCCAAATTGTCATAAACATTGAGAAGCATGAAATGCTCACAATCATTAATTCGAATGCTGATATAGATCATGAATAATTTGCATTAAGAGAGTTTGACTACATTCCATGGAATAGTGTTTAGTAAGTTTAAATTTACATGTCTACAAGTTTTGTTACTATGTTGCTTTCTTTTAATTTTTTAAACACACCAAATTCTTGGACATTTCATTTTGAATAAATACAGAACAAGATATGATTTTGTAAATAGTTGAAGTCTTTAATAATAATAAAATAAGACATAGCAATCCTAATGTGTATGCACCAGACTAGAGATTGGGGGAAAATGGGAAGACTGTGAGAATTGAGAAACAGATGCTTAATTCTGAATGTAAAAGTAAGAAAATGCCGGGCGTGGTGGCGCACCCTTGTAATCCTAGTGTTTTGGGAGGCGGAGACCGGAGGATCCGGGTTCGCGGCCAGCCTCAGCTCTCTCTCTCTCTCTCTCTCTCTCTCTCTCTCTACTTAGTGAGACCCGGTTTCAAAATAAAGTATAAAAAAAATAGGGCCGGGGGTGTAGCGCCCCTGGGTTCAATCCCTGGTACCGCAAAAAAAAAAAGTAAGAAAACTTGTTGATGAATTAAGTGGTAAAAGAAGAATTATGGATAAAAAAAACACTAAAAGAACTGCCTCTTTACAATAAATGGAGCAAGGTCAGAAATGAGCGAGGGTGTAGAACTAAATACCATGTACTAATTGACATCTAGAGAGTGCTAAATTTAACAACAGCAGAATATACCTGTGTACAGAATATAAATCAGGATAGATCATGAAGTGGGTCACAAAATTATTGGCTGGATTTTTAAATGTTTAAATACATACAAAATGTGCTCTCCAACTGTAGTGTAAACAAAATAGAAATCAATAATAAAACAATAACAGGAAAATATCTACACACTTGGAATTGACAACACTCCTAAATAATCCTTGCATCAAGCTCTTGCATCTCTTTTTATCGGGCACTAATTCAACATATGAGGACTACACCTTCCTGACTGAATTACTGCCTTAAGCTTCCCATCCTAATGACATCACATTGGGGGTTAGGATACCAACATATGCATTGTGGAGACTTGATGTTCAATCCATAGCAAGATTCTACTGGATAAAGTACACCATATGCAAGAACAGATGGGAAATATAAGCAGAAAGAGAAATTCTAAGAAAAACCACAAAGAAAAGGTAGACATAAAAAAAAACACTATAACAAAAATAAAGAAAGCCTTTCATGGGCTTAATAGTAGAATAGACTTAGCTGAAACTAAATCTCTATGTTTTAATATATCTAGGCAGAAACCTCCAAAACTAAAAATCAAGGAGAACAAAACAATACAATTATAACATAATGTCCAAAATCTTTAATGCATATGCAATAGGAATATCAAAAGGAGAAAGAAAGAACCCCCCCAAAATATTTTAAACAATAAAAAGACTGAGGTTTTTTCCAGAATAATTCCAGACACCAAATCATAGATTTAGGAAGTGTGGCATGGATCCTGGCTAGAAAAGAATTTCCAAGACAAGAGTAGAGCTACAGGCAGGTTTACTAGGGGATAATAGAAATAAACATTCAAAGAATGAACATGGGCCATCTCATGAAGGAAAAAGAAAGAGACTGGCAGAAAGATCAGCAGGGACAGAGACAGACAGACAGACAGACAGACAGACACAGAGAGACAGAGACTAGCAACTTGCAGGGGTGGTACATCTTCTTTTATAGGAAATTTTGTAAATGGTGAGCAAATGGAGTCATCAAATGGTGCACATGGAGAAGGAGTGAGCTTGATTCCTTTGATGGTGGATCAAGGGGTCACACCCCTGCTGAATTTGAACACCCCTCGTGCCCAGGTTTCTCCAATGGCACACCTGTGATGCTGGTGTGGGGGATCGAGGCTGTTGGTTGCTGCTCCCACTCACTGCCAGTTGGCCTATGGTGGGGGGCAAGTGCTGCCCCTCCTCATTTGTCTCCTTTTTATTTCATTTTCCTTCCTCCCCCTGATAAGTGGCAACCAGTTCCCCTTTTCCAATGCCTTGGAAGCTTTGAGAACAACCAAGAAGAGTGCCAACAAACAAACAAACCTCACCTCGTATATGATAGTCAAACTACGAAAAGTCAAAGATAAATAAAATACATCCTGAAAGAAGGCAAAGAGAAAGAATGCCTTACGGAAAAAGAAGCAAAATTAAGAATTGCATTCAAGCGGGGCGTGGTGGCGCATGCTTGTAATCCCAATACTTTGGGAGGCGGAGACCGGAGGATCCGGGTTCACGGCCACCCTCAACTCTCTCTATCTCTCTCTCTCCCTGTCTCTCTCTCTCTCTCTCTCTCTCTACTTAGTGAGGCCCTCCGCAACTTCGTGAGACCGATTTCAAAATAAAGTATAAAAAATAGGGCAGGGGGTGTAGGTCGGAGGTAGAATGCCTCTGGGTTCAATCCCCTGTACCGCAAAAAAAAAAAAAAAAAAAGAATTGCATTCAACTTCTCAGAAATCATATAAGCAAAAAGAGAGTAGAGTGAAATATTTAAAATGTTGGGAGTTATAAAAATTAGCCTAGAATTCTGTACTTTGTGAGATTATACATCAAAATTGAATAAATAAAAATGTTCAAACACAAATTGGAGTAATTTGTTGTAATTGATCTCTTTCAATAAATATGAACATTCTTTAAAAGTAAAAATTAGCATGCATCAGAAAATGATCTACATAACAAAAGAGTATTGGGGAAGGAATAATTTAAGGTAAAGTACATATGGAACCATTTACAGCTAAAGTTTGAATGGAGGAAGACCTCATTATTGTTGTTTCTCATCCACTGATTCCTGATTAAATGCCTTTGTTGAGCTTCCCTCTTTATAAGCTTTTTAGCAGGTATATGTTGAACACTTCTAACTCATGGTCGAGACAGAATCAGAGGCCATGTGTACTGACAACTGCTTTTTCTCTTCTTTCCCAATCTTTTTCATGATTACGGTTACTTCTTTGTCTTTATTTAAATGTTTCATGGCTTATATGGATATGATATAAAAACTACTGTTATTTTTGGTTAATAAAATCAATTTTGGATAGTTTCTTTTAATCTAAATAAAGTGCCAATTTTATTTAACAAAAGTAAAAGACAAAGGAGAGTTTTGAAAGCAACAAGAGAAAAGCAACTCAACACATAAGAAGTTGCCTTCAAATGTTAACGTGCATATTTCTCAGCAGAAACCTTGTAAGACAGAATGGAAAGAGATGAAATATTCAAAGTGCTAGGAGAAAATACAAACCAAGAATAATACACCTGGCAAAATTCTGCAACGATGAAGTCTATTGCCAGTAGATTTGCAACACAAGCAGTTCTAAAAGGAATTCTTCAAGTTCAAAGATTGCTAAAAAAAACAGCATGAAAGCATTGTGCATTGTGCTACTATAAACATGAATATGCAAAATTACTATAATTTTTCATATCAGTCCCTTTGTAAAGATACCCAGGGCCGGGTGTGGTGGTGCACGCTTGTAATCCCAGTACTTTGGGAGGCGGAGACCGGAGGATCCGGGTTCGAGGCCACCCTCAGCTCTCTCTCTCTCTCTCTCTCTCCCTGTCTCTCTCTCTTATTCTCTCTCTCTCTACTTAGTGAGGCCCTCCACAACTTCGTGAGACCCGGTTTCAAAATAAAGTATAAAACAAAATAGGGCCGGGGGTGTAGCGTGGAGGTAGAACACCCCTGGGTTCAATCCCCAGTACCACAAATAAATAAATAAATAAATAAATAAATAAATAAATAAATAAAAATAAGATACCCAGGAGTGGTATAGCTGGACCATATGGTGGATCTGTTCCCAGTTTTCTGAGGAATCTCCACACTGATCTCCCTAGCAGCTGCACTAATTTGCTATCCCACCAAGAGTGTAGAAGAGTTTCTACTTCTCTACATCCTCGCCAGCATTTATTGTTACTTGACTTCTTGATGAATGACATTCTGATTGGGGTTAGATGGAATCTCAGTGGAGTATTGATTTGCATCTCCCTGATTGCTAATGATGTTAAACATTTTTTCATGTATTTATTGGCCTCTTGTATTTTTTCTTTAGTGAAGTGTCTATTTAGTTCAATTGCCCATTTCTTGACGGGTTATTTGTATTTTTGGTGCTAAGTCTTTTAAGTTCTTTGTATATTTTAGATATTAGTCCTCTATCAGAGGAATAACTGGCAAAGATCTCCCATTCTTTAGGCTCTTTCTTTAGACTCTTGATGGCTTCCTTTGATGATGAGAAAATTTGTAGTTTAATGCTATACCATTTATTAATTCTTGTTTTCCTTTCCTGAGCTTTGGGGGTCTAATTGAGGAAATTTTTAGCTGTATCTATATGTTGGAGTGTTGGGCCTATGCCCTACTCTAGTAACATCAAAATCTCTGGTTTAATTTCCAAGTCTTTGATTCTTTTTTTTTTTTTTTTTTGCGGTACCAGGGATTGAATGCAGGGGCATTTTACCTCCGCGCTATGCCCCCGGCCCTATTTTTTTTATACTTTATTTTGAGACTGGGTCTCACGAAGTTGCGATGGGCCTCACTAAGTAGAGAGAGAGAGAGAGAGAGAGACAGGGAGAGAGAGAGAGAGAGTGCACGTACGCGCGTGTGCGCTTGTGCGCGAGCTGAGGCTGGCCTTGAACCCGGATCCTCCGGTCTCCGCCTCCCAGAGTACTGGGATTACTAGCGTGCGCCACCACGCCTGGCTCAGTCTTTGATTTTTGAGTGGACTTTCATGCATGCGAGAGGTAGGGATTTAATTACATTTTTCTACAAATGGATAACCAGAGCCGGGCATGGTGGCGCACGCTTGTAATCCCAGTACTTGGGAGGCTGAGACAGGAGGATCGCAGGTTCGCGGCCAGCCTCAGCTACTTAGTGAAGCCCTCCGCAACTTAGTGAGACCCTGTTTCAAAACAAAGAATACAAAAAATAGGCTGGGGGTGGAGCTTGGAGGTAGAATGCCCCTGGGTTCAATTCCCAGTACTGAAAAAACAAAAACAAAGACAAATGGATAACCAGTTTCCCCAGTATAATTTATTGAAAAGGCTGTCTTTTCCCCTATGTATGTGTTTGGTACCTTTGTCGAAAATCAGTTGGCTATAAGTGTGTGGATTTGTTTCCGTATCTTCTATTCTGTTCCATTGGTCCGTGTGTCTATTTTTGTGCCAATACCATGCTGTTTTTATTAATATTGTTCTCTAATATCATTTGAAGTAAAAAATTGTGATGCCTCCTTCATGGTTCTTATTGTTGAGAATTACTTTCACTATTCTGGGTCTTTCATTTCTCCATATGAAATTTAGGACTGATTTTGCTAGGTCTGTGAAGGAAGACAGTTAATTAACCATACACACACAAATGAAGAAGGATAGAAAGAAAAGCATAAAGAGTGCACCAGCAATCTCAGTATCATTACCGATATTTCCCTGTACTTGGTACATTCTTCTCACTCATCACCTAGTGACTTCCTGAGGCTAATTCTTTCAAACCCACATTGTCTTACTTGCAGAGCTCCAGGAAGGAAACATACTTAGCAAATTTGTAGAACTCACTTTTAAATCAATTCTTTTTTATTCTTTTATTAGTGCATTGAGATTCAAAGTGATAAAAACCTACATGCACATAGCACTTGATGCTTTCCTCTGGAGCCCACGTTGCGCCCCTCCCCATACATGTTAGTGAGATTTTAGAGACACCGTCATATATGGGTACAGCATTATTGCAACTGTTATTTCATCAGTTCTCCTTTCTTCCTCTCCACTCTCCTCTTTCAATCCACTTCCACAATTCCATTGGTTTCTAGTTTCGTTTGACAGAAGTCCCTTTTCCCCTCTATTTTCTCCCTAGCTTCCACATATGAGAGAAAATATATGACCCTTGACTTTCTGAGACTGACTGATCTCATTTAGCATAATCTTCTCTAGTTCTATCTATTTTCCTGCAAATGACATAATTTTGTTCTTCTTTATGGCTGACTAAAATCCCATTGTGTTTGTACACCACCTTTTCTTTCTTTCATTTTTTTTTTTTTGCGGTACCGGGGATTGAACCGAGGGGCGTTCTACCTCTGTGCTACACCCCCGGCCCTATTTTTTTTATATTTTATTTTGAAACCGGGTCTCACGAAGTTGCAGAGGGCCTCACTAAGTAGAGAAAGAGAGACAGGGGGAGAGAGAGAGAGAGAGCTGAGGCTGGCTGTGAACCCGTTCCTCCGGTCTCCGCCTCCCAAAGTACTAGGATTACAAGCATACGCCACCACGCCTGGCACACCACCTTTTCTTTATCCATTCATCTGTTGGTGGACACCTAGGCGACTTCCATAATTTGCCTATTGTAAATTGTGCTGCTATAAACATGCATGTGCAGGTATTCTGACTTTAATTCTTTTGGAATGATATCGAGGAGTGGTATAGCAATTCTTTTTCTCTTCCCTCTCCCTTGAAGTTTATGGTTTGATCTATTGCCACCTATCAAGTCATCTTTGCTAGTATCCAAGCCACAAATCCCCTTGGTGGTACATTTCCGTAACAACCATGCCCAGCCCTCCTGCTCTCATCTGGGTTTTTGACCTAAATTTCTATTGTTTCACATATATAAAAGCCAACTTTGCCATCCCTGATTCATAAGTTTCAGTCTGATAGTCTGATAATGTCCATACACCCTCCTTGTTACCTTGTCCTCATTCTGCCACTTACTCCATTGCCGAGTAATACTTCTACTTTCAGTTCCTTTTTTTTAAATTTCTGTGAGAGAGAACATATGATACATGGGCTATTTCGCTTCATATAATGTCCTTCAGTTCAATTCATTTTCCTGCAATTGAAAGGATTTCATCTTTATTTATGGCTGAATAATAGTTATGGTACATATTTATCATATTTTTCTTCATCCATTCATCTAGTGATGGGCACATCCTAGACTGATTCCATACATTAGCTATTGCGAATAGTGCTACAGTAAATGTGGGCATCTACATATCTCTTTTGTGTGCTGACTTCAGTTATTTTGTATATATACCCAGGAATGGGATAACCAGATTATATGGCAGCTATAATTTTAGCTTTTGGAGAAATCTTCATACAGGCTTCCATAGTAGCTACAATAATTTACATTCCCATTAACAGTATGTAAGGGTCCTTTAGCTCTACATCCTCATGGGCATTTTTTGGAGGGGCACTGGAGATTGAACTCTAGGTCATTTTATTTCTGAGATCCACCCTCACCCTTATTGTATTTGTTATTTTGAATCAGGGTCTCACTACATTAGTACACCCTGGCCTTGAACCTTCAATCCTCCTGTGTCAGCCACCCTCAGGGATCTGCCACAGTGTCTGGCTGCATTTATTTTTGGTTTATTTAATAATAGTCATTCTACCTGGGTTGAGATGTTACCTTATTGTAGTTTTGACTTGTATTTCCTAGGGTCTAGTGACGTGAGGTATGTCAAGATATCCCCTCTGAGGTATAGAAGAAGCTGTTGCATCTGGCCCCTCTTACAACAACAACAACAACAACAAAAATAGAGCTACAATGCCAAATGGGCCTCTTTGTATCTTGGAGACAACACATTTATCATTTGGGTGGGTCGCACCAGCCTATTTGCCCAGTGACCCAAAAAACTGCTAGTTTTGTCTGAGGAACCAAAGAAGAGAAAGCTCTATAACAGGACGACCAGGCTGTTGGACAAGAAATACCACCATTTAGACCTCATTATCCAGAAGGTCTAATTGTGCTTGAAATATCAGTAGCAGGCAGGGATACTCTTAGAGCCTTCGTAAAGATGCTGCAGGTGAATTTCAACGCCAGCCCTTAGGGTTCTGGAGCATATTCTGGCTCTCCTCTGCAGATCTCTGCTCTTCTTCTGGATTTCATGGATGGATAGTGATAGTGAGCATTTTCCCCTATATTGTAACTTGTTTTCTACCTTTACTGTGGTTAATTTTTCTGTTTTCCTTCTTTACAGGATTCCTTTTTAGTTAAGTGATTTGCTCCACTAGTATGTTTTGATTCCTTACCTATTCTTTTTTATTTATCTATTGTAGATTTTTTCTTTGTGGTTACCATGAGGTAAAAAGCCTCTGCATTTTAGTCAACTTTATTTCTGCCTTCTGTCCTACATAAATGACTCACCACTAAGTCTAGAGTAGTTGCTACTTCTTTTTCACTAGGTCCAATCAGGATAATATCAATATGACCATCTAGAGTGATGATATCTTGTGGGAGAAGTCAAAGGAAATTCTGGCAAACTAAATTATGATATAGTTCTGAAGCACTGAATACCCCTGAGTTAGGATAATGAAGGTGCACTGTTGGCCTTTTCAGCTGAAACCAAACTGCTTCTGTTGGTTCTCATTTACCTGTATAGAAGAAACCTTAGCCAGATCATTAGCTACATAGCAGGCATCACGGGGATGTGTTCATTTGTTCAAGCAATGAAACCACATTTGGTAGAGTAGCTTCAATTGGAGCCTCCTCCTGATTAAGCTCATGACCCCTTCATGCTATTTCTTACTGTGACCTGAGTTATCACTGTAAAACTCAAATCTAATTGCAACACTCACTTGCTTATTGATGTTTTCAACATTTTCCCCACGCACTTTACCATTACACTTTAACAGAATTCTGAGACTTTTCTGATCTTGCCTGTTTCTGTCTTTCTAGTCTTATAACTTAGGATTTACCTTTCTACTAACTTAGTGTGCAGGTAGGTGCTTGACATTCAGTGTGGTTTCAATGAATAGTTGTTTAATGAGTAGATGATTTAATAACCACAACCATATTGTTTTAATTAGTTTTTATGCATATTATTTTTTTCACCTCCTGGCCTTTGTTATTTATTACCTACTGTCTTAGTTATCTTTGTCATCATTGTGACCAAAATACCTGACTAGCACAATTTAGAGGAAGAAAAGTCTATTGGGGTTCATGGTTTCAGAGGTCAGTCCATGGGCAGTTGGCTCCAAGGCAGAAGCTGTGGTGGCAAGGAGGAGGAATACCACTCAGCTCATGCTGGTGGGAAGGAGAGAGTGAGAGAGAAAGAGACAGAGAGAGAGAGAGAGAGAGGGACTGTGTCAGATACAATTCCCAAAGCCACACCCCAGTGATCCAACTCCTCCAGCCTGTTCTACCTCCAAACCTGGCTGAATTGCTTAACACATAAGCTCTTTTGGGGGACATTTTATATGCAATGCATAACACCTTTTTTAAACGTGCTTTGGGCAAATTTTTTGCTGATTCATTCTACTGACCCCATTCTATCCCATGGGTGCCATTTTTTTGGTGTCTTCCTATCTAGGAGTTCTTACCTGATCCACCAAGTCTTTGGTGACTCTCCAGTATATTTTCGTAGCACCCTATCCATCTTACATCTGAGGCATTACCAATATATTCTATTTGCTTGGTTGGAAATAATTGTGTTAATTAATGAGTGAAGGAAGAATTGAATGAAATATATTTAATAATGAAATTGCTTTGTACATAGGAAGAGCTGCATGTTTTGAGAAACAACTTTTACTAATGAAACATGACCTTAAAGTAACAGAAAAATCATTAACAGCCCACATTCATATAATAATAAATTCTTCCAGAGGGAATATTGAGGTACAATATTTGTTCATGTGCTGAGAAACTCAGTTCCAAGTTCTTTCTCATTCCTCAGATTAAGTGAGAGTAAGGACAAATTGTGGTTTAGCTTAGAAATCAATCTAGAATTCTCAGAGTCTACATCAGATAAAAGTATAAAAAATTGCTGAAATCACTATTACTCTTTTTACTGTATATTTCCTTGAATTTATTTATGTGATTTTCTACTTTTATTCATTCATTAAAAATTAATCAGGCACCAGACTTCGTGCAAACTTTTAGCTTGTAGAAGCTACTTTTAGCTTCTAGGCAGCCACTTTACGGAGTACAGCTCAACATTTAATCAATAGGAGTTCTTGTCTGCCATTCCCATGTTAAGTAATTACTATTTCTGCTTCGTAATCAGTATAGGTTGACATGCACAATACAGAGTAGTACTAAAGGGTGAAAGGAAATTTCGAAACATTGACTCTTAAATATTAACCACTGGAAAGTTAAATGAATGGCCCATTTTAATTTAGCCAAAAGTATTTTGACACACAAAAAATATTAGAAACTTATGAACATCAATTGTTATATACAAAATGAGAGATATTAATGAAAATTATTGTATATTTAGTTATGGAAAATCAACAAATACATGCAATAGGGCCATCACAGTTATTATCTCAACAATGTAACTAGTAAAATTATCTGACCTTTTTCTCACCTTTACCAGGCAGTGTATCATAGGAATTAAGAATATGGCCTGGAAAATCAGTAATATTCTGGTTACTGGATAATCAATATATCTATTGTGATAACTTCCCCTTTCTCTCAGTGTCCTCACAGATAAAACAGGGATAATAGAAGTGTTTACCTCTTTTGAGTGTTGTTAGAGGTTATTGCTCAACTCCTATACATACAGTTTTTACTAAAAGGTAAGTCAGTAATCCATATAAATGGACGAAGCTAGCAAAGCCAAGACTCCTCTCCCCAATTTGGTAAATTTTTACAAATATGCATAAAGTGGTCCTGGGGTATTGTTTCCATTTTTTGCATTCATTTATGACTCCCTCAATGCAGAATTTATGAATGACAGCACTTTTTATCTTTGGTCCATAATTATAGTTTGCAGAGGTCTTCCAAAATGTCCTTTCCATCATTTCCTCAGTTGAATTAAAGTTGGGCTATAGGCCCAACTTTTATTTGTCAGCTGAAATAGATTTCTTGCTAAACAATTTCCAAATGGCATCTTTCATCTGAGCATTTCTCAAAGTATAGATTAAAGGATTAAACAAGGGAGTTAAGATAGTATAGAATACAGCAACAGCTTTATCAATGGGCAATGTGGTTGCAGGTCTCAGATACACGAATATGCAGGGCACAAAGAATAAGACGACCACTATGATGTGGGAGATACAGGTAGAGAGGGCTTTGCGCCTCCCCTCCTGGCTGTGGGTCCTTAGGGAGTGCAGGATGACCACATAGGAGATCAGGAGGAGGAGGAAGTTTAACAGGCAGATGAACCCACTGTTGGCAGCAACGAAGAGCCCCAGAGTGTGGGTATCAGTGCACGCCAGTTCAAGCAAGGGGTTCAGGTCACACATAAAGTGATCGATGACATTCGGGCCACAGAAGGGTAATCTGACGATGAAGAGGATCTGTATGGTTCCATGAAGAAAGCCTCCCAGCCAGGACACTCCCACTAGCAGAACACACACTCTCCAGTTCATGATGACTGTATAGTGCAAGGGCTTGCAGATGGCCACGTAGCGGTCATAGGCCATCACAGTCAGCAGGATGACCTCAGCACCTGCAAAAAAGTGTTCCCCAAAGACTTGGCTCATGCATCCATTGAACAGGATGGTCTTCTTTTCATGGAGTGAGTCTACTATCAGTTTAGGGGTGTTGACGGAGGAATAGCAGGCATCAATAAAGGAGAGATAGGCCAGGAAAAAATACATGGGGGACCCCAACATTGGGCTGCAAATGATAGTGATTGTGATGAGCACATTCCCTGCCATGGAGAAGATTTAGATGAACAAAAACACAGCAAATATGACTTTCTGCATCTTTGGATTCTCTGTAAGCCCCAGCAGAACAAACTCGGTAACATTGTTTCTGCTCTCCATGTACTTCTTACTAAAGTTAATCACATTATCTGAAAAAAATTAAATACAACCTTGAATTTGTTAAACTTCTCCTTGGTAATCACTAGTCAAAGTCTGGATTCTGTTGAATTGTAACATTGTGTGAGGTTTTATGGTTGGTGTGTATGTGTATGTTTGTATGTGTATGTGTTATTATTTATTGATATATTGAAATGAAAAACAAGACCCTGAGTACTTGCAGATTATTCAAATTGCCTCTTCCATGAAGATTCTGCAAAACGTATGCATGTGAGGAACTTTCATAACCATAATAGGTGATAGGTTTTCTGAGACCACTTAATCACCTGAGATGACCAGGAGCCTAAATTGAAGTCATAGTTGCACACATAGTTGCAACTAAGTCCCCAAAGAGAAGTAAAAGATGAATGTAACAGAGATGGATGTACAGCTAAATAATTTTTTCCTTTATTTTAGGAAATGGGGAGTAACAGAAGGTCATGGCTCTCTCAAGGGACTTTGTGTGTTCTAGATGAGCAGAGTGAGGTTTGATAAGGGCGGAAGCCAGAGACAGGAACCCCTGGTGCAGGCCACTGATAATAGTTGATGTAAAGAGTGCTTGAAAGGTGGTGAAAGTATAAAAAGAGCTATTATAAAATATTTCTCAACACGTTCTGTATATCTAGTAACTTTGTAGTAGTTAATAATAAAACATTTCATTGTGTACTTAGGTTATTTCATGGCACCAAGAGCTTTGTACATATGATTCCTTTTAATGTTTAGAATACCCTTTGTGTTTGATATCATTTTATACATTTTGTAGATAAGGAAATAATCTCAGAGACTAAGGTTTATGGTTATAGAAACAATGAAAACGTTATCTGAAACTTTCTGAAATTTCGTGTGTCCTGAGTACTTTTGCAGACACTTGTTGCAACTTCTTTTCCCTGGACTAAAATTCCTGCTACTGCACACACACCCCTGCATCATCCTCTATCCACTGACAGTAACAAAACACCTCACAGAATGTTATGAGAGCTGATTGTTATATGCACGTATCCATCACAGTCCTGGGGACACATATAGGGCTCTTGTTTATTCTAAAAACTGTACATGTATTCAGTATATACATAGAATTGACGATTGGAACAGTAATACAAAGAAATTTTTTTTTTTTGCGGTACCAGGGATTGAACGAAGGGGCGTTCTACCTCCGCGCTACACCCCCGGCCCTATTTTTTATACTTTATTTTGAAACCGGGTCTCACGAAGTTGCGGAGGGCCTCTCTAAGTAGAGAGAGAGAGAGAGAGAGAGAGAGAGAGCTGAGGCTGGCTGTGAACCCGGATCCTCCGGTCTCCGCCTCCCAAAGTACTGGGATTACAAGCGTGCACCACCATGCCCGGCTACAAAGAACTTTTAACTCCCTAATAAGTTCAGGAAGATTCCTCTCCAATATTATTTTAAGGAGGCCACAGAGACATGGATTATTCATAGTAGTTTATACCAGAAAGATTTCCACTTGTTTGTGCTTAAACTCAACAACTGATGATTTTTGCCTATTAATACTCATATGTAGCTCTTTTGTGTGTGATGATATTTAAATTGTCTTTGTCCTCATGATTAACCTTATCTATTAAATGAGGCATCTCATTGCAAAATATGGTTTCTGGTGTTAGCTGGGTATTATAAATTGGTTCATCAGTATGAGACTCAAATTGTCCAAAGTGAAATTAGTTTAATATTATTTATCAACCATGCTTTGTATTATTTATCACCTGTGCTTTGAAATAATGGGGTGAGGATAAAATCTCTATGATTGTATTTGACAAATATTGAAAAGTAATGACAACTGTATATGAAAAATAACAATGCTTAATAAGTGTTAGCAGCATTGAAAATCTTACCTTTGCAGTTTTAGATGATTTTGATTCTGTTTTCGGGTGTTCAGAAACATCTCCAAATGAGCTTTTCTTGCATTAGTAATCCCTCAGTATGAAAGGTAAGGTAGACTTAAAATGAGAACGATCCAATAATTCAAAATCAAACCAACAGTTTTTAAGGATATATCTTTATAAGTATAAAATTTTCTTTTTCACTAAAGGCTAAAATATCACAGGAAACCTGGGTTTGCATTTAGAATAGATTCACTTGATTAACTAGGGAGAAAGGATCTTCATTAGGCAGCTGTGGTCCAGCAGGGCGGGAGGTAGAGAGTCTGGTGGAAAAGCCTTCAAATGGGTCACTCCACTCCTGTTGAATCTTGCTCTGGATGTATTAGCTACAACAGAAAATATCTTCATCTTGGACTCCAAGGCTATTTAAAGAGGTTTCCATGAAGATTCATGGACCTTCCTTGAACTGTGCTTTCTCCCTCAGGTGTTAATTATCTTTGATGTTAAACACCTTTGATGGAGAGGTGTTGCCTTTGAAGCAGGTGTCCTGGAAAGCTCTGCTTGAGAACCACCCACTCCTGAACAGGGGATTGCATTCCTTATGCTTAGAACATTAACAAGAGTTGCCTTTATCTGAACCTGAGTTGTTCAGAAAGCTGAATGTCATATAAGTAGCATGGGGGCTTAAGTCCAGCCTGGGGGCCAGTGATGCAGTTTCCCTGATGATGCATGTCACAGAGGGAACTTCTTTGTTCCTACCATTCTGAAACCATTTCTGAACACCCAGTATGGATTGTTTGAGAGCTAAAGCAGTAAAGGCATACATTTAATAGCAGTTATTTAAAAGGAGGATTGGAGAAGGAAACAGTCCAAATAATACTATGGCAATACGTAAAGGTATTACCATCAGTTTCCCTAGCATGTACAGGAAGGGAGGAGGGTGGGCTTTGGAGAGAAGTACACCAAGACCTTTGTGCACGTTTGTTTCTATCACCTTAAACTTCACTACAATGTTTAATTGCAATGCAATTAATTCAATCTAGAATTCTCTTCAGAGTCTGCATCAGATGAAAGTATAAAAATTGCCCAAATCACTATTACTATTTTTACTGTATATTTCATTGAATTTATTTATGTGATTTTCTACTTTTAATCATTCAGTTAATATTTATCAGCTGCCAGACATGGTGCAAACTTGTAGCTTGTAGAAGCTATTTTCAGCTTGTAGGCAGGAGCTTTGGGGAGTAGAACTGAACATTTCATCAATAGGAGTTCCTGTCTGCCATTCACATGTTGAGTCTTTACTGTTTCTGCGTGGTAATCAGTATAGGTTGGCGGGGGCAATACAGAGTAGTTAAAGGGTTAAAGGAAAATTAGAAACAGTGACTCTTCTTTACTAACCACTGATGGTTAAATCAATGGCCTATTTTTATTTAGCCCAAAGTATTTGGACACCAAAATATTATTAGAAACATATGCCCATCAATTATGAGTATAAATAATAAGAGATAATAATGAAAATTGTTGGATTTTTATTTATTGATAATCAAGAAATACATGCAATTCACCCAGCAGAGTTCTTATCTCAACAATGTAACTAGCATAATTATCTGACCTTTTCCTCACCTTTACCTGGAAGTGTATCATAGGAGTTAAGAATATGGCCTGGAAATCGGTAATATTCTGGTTATTGGATAATCAATATATCTACTTTGATAACTTCTACTTTCTCTCAGTGTTCTCATAGATAAAATAGGGATAATAAAATGTTTACCTCTTTCAGTGTCAATACAGTTTATTGCTCAACTCCTATACATACAGTTTACAGTTTATTATAAAGTAAGTCAATGAGTCCATACAAATGGACAAAGCTAGCAAAGTCAAGCCCCCCCCCGACTCCCGATTCGGTAAATTTTTACAAATATGCATAAAGTGGTCCTGGGTTATGTTGTTTGCATTTTTTGCATTCATTTCTGACTCCTTCAAAGCAGAATTTATAAATGACAGCACGTTTCATCTTTGGCCTTAATTACAGTTTGCAGAGGTCTTCCAAAATGTTCTTTCCATCTTTTCCTCAGTTGAATTAAAGTTGGGCTACAGACACATTTATTTGTCAGCTGAAATAGCTTTCTTGCTAAACAATTTCCAAATGGCATCTTTCATCTGAGCATTTCTCAAAGTATAGATTAAGGGATTTAACGTAGGTGTTATCATGGTGTAGAACACAGCCACTGCCTTATCAATGGGTAATGTGGCTGCGGGTCTCATGTACACGAATATGCAGGGCACAAAGTATAAGACGACCACTGTGATGTGGGAGACGCAGGTGGAGAGGGCTTTGCGCCTCCCTTCCTGGCTGTGGGTCCTCAGGGAGCGCAGGATGACCACATAGGAGACCAGCAGGAGGAGGAAGTTTAACAGGCAGATGAACCCACTGTTGGCAGCAACGAAGAGCCCTAGAGTGTGGGTATCAGTGCATGCCAGTTCAAGCAAGGGGTTCAGGTCACACATAAAGTGATCGATGACATTTGGGCCACAGAAGGGTAATCTGACGATGAAGAGGATCTGGATAGTTCCATGAAGAAAGCCTCCCACCCAGGACACTCCCACTAGCAGAACACACACTTTCCAGTTCATGATGACTGTGTAGTGCAAGGGCTTGCAGATGGCCACGTAGCGGTCATAGGCCATCACAGTCAGCAGGATGACCTCAGCACCTCCAAAGAAGTGTTCCCCAAAGACTTGGCTCATGCATCCATTGAACAGGATGGACTTCTTTTCATGGAGTGAATCTACTATCAGTTTAGGGGTGCTGACAGAGGAATAGCAGGCATCAATAAAGGAGAGATAGGCCAGGAAAAAATACATGGGGGACCCCAACAATGGGCTGCAAATGATAGTGATTGTGATGAGCACATTCCCTGCCATGGAGAAGATGTAGATGAACAAAAACACAGCAAATATGACTTTCTGCATCTTTGGGTTCTCTGTAAGCCCCAGCAGAACAAACTCGGTAACATTGTTTCTGCTCTCCATGTACTTCATGTGAAAGTTAATCAAGTTATCTGAAAAAAGTACAACATTGAATTTGTTGAACTTCTTTGTAATCATTAGTCAAAGCCTTGATTCTGTTGAGTCTTGAGATAGTGTGAGGTTTTTTGGTTACTGTTTGTGTGTGTGTGTGAGTGTGTGTGTGTGTGTGTGTGTGTGTGTTTTGTTGTTGTTGTTATTTATTGATATTTTGAGATGAAAAACAGGACCCTGAGTTCTTGAAAATTACTCACATTGCCTCCTAGGTGAAGATTCTGCAAAATGTATATACGTGAGGAACTTTTGTACACATAGTAGGCGATGGGTTATCTGAGTCTGCTTAATTGTTTGAAATGACCAGGAGCCTAAATTGAAGTCATAGTTGCAGCCAAGTCCCCAAAGAGTAGTAAAAGATGAATGTAACAGACATCAATGTAGAGCTAAAGAATTTTTTCCTTTGTATTAGGAAATGTGGAGTAACAGAAGGTTATTAAGAGTATGAGTGGAACATTGACAAGGAGTCTGAGGAAGAGATCTTGTTCACTCCTCTCAGAGAGGCCATCCTGTGTCCTGGATGAGCAGAGAGAGGTCTGATGAGGGCAGAAACCAGAGACAGTAACTCCTGGTGCAGGCTATTGATAATAGCTGATGTAAAGGGTGCAGAAATGTAGTGAATGTATAAAAAGGGCTGCTATAAAATAATTCTCAATAGTGGTACACTATTCTAGTAACTTTGTAAGAGATATTAATGAAATATTTCAATGTGTACTCAGTGTATTTCATGGCACCAAGAGCTTAGCACATTATGACTCATTTTAATGTTTAGCTTACCCTTTAGTTTTGGTATCATTTTATACATTTTGTAGATAAGGAAATGATGTCAGAGACTAATGTTTATGGTTACAGGAACAAAGATAATATTATTTGGAACTTTCTGAAATTTCATTTGCCTTAGTACTTTTGTACGCACTTGTTGCAACTTCTCTTCCCTGGACTAAAATTCCTGCTACTGCACACCCTGTATCATCATCTATCCACTGACAGTAACAAAACACCTCACAGAATGTTATGAGAGCTGATTGTTATATGCACTTATTCATCACAGTCCTGGGGACACATATAGGACCCTCGTTTATTTTTATAACTGTACATGCATCAGCAGATACACAGAACTGACAGTTTGAGCAATCATACAAAGAAACTTTTAACTCTCTAATAAGCTCCGGAGGAATCCTGTCCAATATTATTTTAAGGAGGTCACAGAGACATGTATTATTCATAGTAGTTGAAACCAGAAAAATTTCTATTTGTTTATGCTTAAACTCAATCACTGATGATTTATGCCTATTGTTAGAAATAACTTTTTCGGTGTCTAAAGAACGGCACGTGTTCGAAAATTGCTTGGCAAGGCGATTTTACTTTTTTGCAAAAAAGGTGCTCCCAGATATGTGAGAGAGCAGGCTTCACAAAGAACCCAGTGGGTCTTATATCCCTAATGCAAGGCTCCTCCTGCGCTGAACTCCTATTGGTTGAAGTTATAGCTTTACATTCTTCCTGGTCAGCTACAGGGGAAGATGGGGGAGGGTGGACACCTGCAATCTCTTAAGAGATGTTAATTTGGGGAAGGAATGTAAGTCTCTACCAGGTTACAAAATGGCCATTTAAGTGAAACTACCTCCTTTGACAGAAAAGATACAATTATATTCTCACACTATTAATACTCATATCTAGGACTTTTGTGTGGGATGTGTATTTAAATTTATCTTTGTCCTCATGATTAATCTTATACATTAAATGAGTCATCTCATCGTAAAATCTGGTTTCTGGTGTTAGCTGGGTTTTATAAATTGGTTCATCTGTATGAGCCTCAAATTGTCCAAAGTCAAATTTCTTTAATACTATTTATCAACTGTGCTTTGAAATAATAGGGTAAGGATAAAATCTTGATGATTGTATTTGACAAATGTTGAAAAGAAATGATTACCGTATAAGAAAAATAACAATGCATAATAAAATGCTTAGCACCATTGAAAAGCTTACCTCTGTAGTGTTAGATGATTTTGATGATATTGTGGGGTGTTCAGAAACATCTCCAAATACGTTCTTCTTTAAGTAAGAATCTTTCAGTAAAAAAGGTAAGGTAGAATTGAAAAGGAATATAAAAAATAGGGCTGGGGGTATAGCCAGGAGGCAGAATGCCCCTGGATTCAATCTCTGTTAACTTAAAAAAAAAAGAAAAGAAGAGAGACCATGCCAATAATTCAATATCAAAGCACCAGTTTTTAAGGAAATGTCTGTATAAGTATAAAACTTTCATTCTCACCTAAGGCTAAAATGTTTTCACAGAAAACCCCGGTTTGCATTTAGAATAG
Source organism: Glis glis (assembly GCA_004027185.1). Classification (NCBI taxonomy): domain Eukaryota; kingdom Metazoa; phylum Chordata; class Mammalia; order Rodentia; family Gliridae; genus Glis; species Glis glis. Next base: position 15,499 of record PVJS01013669.1, on the reverse strand, counting down.
ATTCACTTGATTAACTATGGAGAAAGGATCTTCATTATGCAGCTGTGGTCCAGCAGGGTGGGAGGTAGAGTCTGGTGGAAGAGTCTTCAAATGGGTCACTCCACTCCTGTTGAATCTTGCTCTGGATGTATTAGCTACAACAGAAAATATCTTCATCTTGGACTCCAAGGCTATTTAAAGAGGTTTCCATGAAGACTCAGGGACCTTCTTGAACTGTGCTTTCTCCCTCAGGAGTTAATTATTACCTTTGATGGAGAGATGTTGCCTTTGAAGCAGGTGTCCTGGAAAGCTATGCTTGAGAACCACCCACTCCTGAACAGGGGATTGCATTCCTTATGCTTAGATCATAAGCTTACAAGAGTTGCCTTTATCTGAACCTGAGTTGTTCAGAAAGCTGAATGTCATATAAGTAGCATGGGGGCATAAGTCCAGCCTGGGGGCCAGTGATGCAGTTTGCCTGATGATGCATGTCACAGAGGGAACTTCTTTGTTCCTACCATTCTGAAACCATTTCTGAACACCCAGTATTGATTGTTTGAGAGCTAAGGCAGTAAAGGCATACATTTAATAGCAGCTATTTAAAAGGAGGATTGGAGAAGGAAACAGTCCAAATAATGCTATGGCAATATATAAAGGTATTACTATCAGTTTCCTTAGCATGTACAGGAAGGGAGGAGGGGTAGCTGGGTGGGCTTTGGAGAGAAGTACACCAAGAGCTTTGTGCAGGTTTGTTTCTATCACCTTAAACTTCACTACAATGTTTAATTGCAATGCAATTAATTCAATCTAGAATTCTCTTCAGAGTCTGCATCAGATGAAAGTATAAAAATTGCCCAAATCACTATTCCTATTTTTACTGTATATTTCATTGAATTTATTTATGTGATTTTCTACTTTTAATCATTCAGTTAATATTTATCAGCTGCCAGACTTGGTGCAAACTTGTAGCTTGTAGAAGCTCTTTTCAGCTTGTAGGCAGGCGCTTCGGGGAGTAGAACTGAACATTTCATCAATAGGAGTTCCATTCACATGTTGAGTCTTTACTGTTTCTGCGTGGTAATCAGTACAGGCTGACAGGAGCAATACAGAGTAGTTCTGAGGGTTAAAAGAACATTAGAAACAGTGACTCTTCTTTACTAACCACTGGAAAGTTAAATCAATGGCCCATTTTTATTTAGCCCAAAGTATTTTGACACCAAAATATTATTAGAAACATATGCCCATCAATTATGAGTATAAATAATAAGAAATATTAATTAAAATTGTTGGATTTTTATTTATTGATAATCAACAAATACATGCAATTTCCCCAGCACAGTTCTTATCTCAACAATGTAACAAGTATAATTATCTGACCTTTTTCTAACCTTTACCTGGAAGTGTATCATAGGAGTAAAGAATATGGCCTGGAAATCAGTAACATTCTGGTTACTGGATAATCAATATATCTATTTTGATAACTTCCACTTTCTCTCAGTGTTCTCATAGTTAAAACAGGGATAATAAAGTGTTTACCTCTTTCAGTGTCAATACAGTTTATTGCTCAACTCCTATACATACGATTTTTATTATAAAGTAAGTCAATGGATCCATATAAATGGACAAAGCTAGCAAAGCCAAGTCCCCCCCCCCCAATTTGGTAAATTTTTACAAATATGCATAAAGTGGTCCTGGGGTATGTTGTTTGCATTTTTGCATTCATTTCTGACTCCTTCAAAGCAGAATTTGTAAATGATAGCACTTTTAATCTTTGGCCTTTAATTATGGTTTGCAGAGGTCTTCCAAAAAGCCCTTTCCATCTTTTCCTCAGTTGAATTAAAGTTGGGCTATAGGCACATTTATTTGTCAGCTGAAATAGCTTTCTTGCTAAACAATTTCCAAATGGCATCTTTCATCTGAGCATTTCTCAAAGTATAGATTAAGGGATTTAACGTAGGTGTTATCATGGTGTAGAACACAGCCACTGCCTTATCAATGGGTAATGTGGCTGCGGGTCTCATGTACACAATTATGCAGGGCACAAAGAATAAGATGACCACCGTGATGTGGGAGACGCAGGTAGAGAGGGCTTTGCGCCTCCCCTCCTGGCTGTGGGTCCTCAGGGAGCGCAGGATGACCACATAGGAGACCAGAAGGAGGAGGAAGTTTAACAGGCAGATGAACCCACTGTTGGCAGCAACGAAGAGCCCTAGAGTGTGGGTATCAGTGCACGCCAGTTCAAGCAAAGGGTTCAGGTCACACATGAAGTGATCGATGACATTTGGGCCACAGAAGGGTAATCTGACGATGAAGAGGATCTGTATGATTCCATGAAGAAAACCTCCCACCCAGGACACTCCCACTAGGAGGACACAAACTCTGCGGTTCATGATGGTTGTGTAGTGCAAGGGCTTGCAGATGGCCACGTAGCGGTCATAGGCCATCACAGTCAGCAGGATGACCTCAGCACCTCCAAAGAAGTGTTCCCCAAAGACTTGGATCATGCATCCATTGAACAGGATGGTCTTCTTTTCATGGAGTGTGTCTACTATCAGTTTAGGGGTGTTGACAGAGGAATAGCAGGCATCAATAAAGGAGAGATAGGCTAGGAAAAAGTACATAGGTGATCCCAACAATGGACTGCAAATGATAGTGATTGTGATGAGTACATTTCCTACCATGGAGAAGATGTAGATTAACAAAAACACAGCAAATATGACTTTCTGCATCTTTGGGTTCTCTGTAAGCCCCAGCAGAACAAACTCGGTAACATTGTTTCTGTTCTCCATGTACTTCATGTGAAAATTAATCATGTTATCTGAAAAAAAATACAACCATGAATTTGTTGAACTTCTTTGTAATCATTAGTCAAAGCCTTGATTCTGGTGAGTCTTGAGATAGTGTGAGGTTTTTTGGTTACTGTTTGTGTGTGTGTGTGTGTGTGTGTGTGTGTTGTTGTTGTTGTTATTTATTGATATATTGAGATGAAAAACAGGACCCTGAGTTCTTGAAAATTATTCACATTGCTTCCTCGGTGAAGATTCTGCAAAATGTATATACGTGAGGAACTTTTGTACACATAGTAGGCGATGGGTTATCTGAGTCTGCTTAATTGTTTGAAATGACCAGGAGCCTAAATTGAAGTCATAGGTGCAGCCAAGTCCCCAAAGAGTAGTAAAAGATGAATGTAACAGACATCAATGTAGAGCTAAAGAATTTTTTCCTTTGTATTAGGAAATGTGGAGTAACAGAAGGTTATTAAGAGTATGTGTGGGAGGTTGACAAGGAGTCTGAGGAAGAGATCTTGTTCACTCCTCTCAGAGAGGCCATCCTGTGTCCTGGATGAGCAGAGAGAGGTCTGATGAGGGCAGAAACCAGAGACAGTAACTCCTGGTGCAGGCTATTGATAATAGCTGATGTAAAGGGTGCAGAAATGTAGTGAATGTATAAAAAGGGCTGCTATAAAATAATTCTCCAAACGTGTTCACTAATTCTAGTAACTTTGTAAGAGATATTAATGAAATATTTCAATGTGTACTCAGTGTATTTCTTGGTACCATGAACTTTGCACATATGACTCCTTTTAATGTTTAGCTTACCCTTTATGTTTGGTATCATTTTTTACATTTTGTAGATAAGGAAATGATGTCAGAGACTAATGTTTATGGTTACAGGAACAAAGATAATATTATTTGGAACTTTCTGAAATTTCATGTGCCTTAGTACTTTTGTACGTACTTGTTGCAACTTCTCTTCCCTGGACTAAAATTCCTGCTACTGCACACCCTGTATCATCATCTATCCACTGACAGTAACAAAACACCTCATAGAATGTTATGAGAGCTGATTGTTATATGCACTTATTCATCACAGTCCTAGGGACACATATAGGGCCCTCGTTTATTTTTTAACTGTACATGCATTAGCAGATACACAGAACTGACAGTTTGAGCAATCATACAAAGAAACTTTTAACTCTCTAATAAGCTCCAGAGGAATCCTGTCCAATATTATTTTAAGGAGGTCACAGAGACATGTATTATTCATAGTAGTTGAAACCAGAAAAATTTCCATTTATTTATGCTTAAACTCAACCACTGATGATTTATGCCTATTAATACTCATATCTAGGACTTTTGTGTGTGATGTGTATTTAAATTTTTGTCCTCATGATTAATCTTACCTATTAAATGAGGCATCTCATTGCAAAATATGATTTCTGGTGTTAGCTGGGTTTTATAAATTGCTTCATCAGTGAACCTCAAATTGTCTAAAGTCCAATTAGTTTAATACTATTTATCAACTCTGTTTTGAAATAATGGGAGTGAGTATAAAATCTTGATGACTGTATTTGACAAATGTTGAAAAGAAACGATTACCGTATATAAAAAATAACAATGCTTGATAAGTGTTAGCAACATTGAAAAGCTTACCTCTGTAGTGTTAGATGATTTTGATGATATTGTGGGATGTTCAGAAACATCTCCAAATACGTTCTTCTTTTAGTAAGAATTTTTCAATATGAAAGGTAAGGTAGACTTGAAAAGAGACCATAAAAAATAGGGCTGGGGGTGTAGCCCAGAGGTAGAAGGCCCTGGGTTCCATCCCTGGTACCACAAAAAAAAAAAAAAAAGAAAACTAAGAACCATTCCAATAATTCAATATCAAAGCAACAGTTTTTAAGGAAATGTGTTTATAAGTATAAAACTTTCATTCTCACCTGAGGCTGAAATGTTTTCACAGAAAACCCGGGTTTGCATTTAGAATAGATTCACTTGATTAACTATGGAGAAAGGATCTTCATTACACAGCAAGGCAGGAGGTAGAGATTTGGTGGAAAAGCCTTCAAATGGGTCACTCAGTTCCTGTTGAATCTTGCTCTGGATGTATTAGCTACAATAGAAAATATCTTCATCTTAGACTCCAAGGCTATTTAAAGAGGTTTCCATGAAGACTCAGGGACCTTCCTTGTACTGTTCTTTCTCCCTCAGGAGTCAATTATCACTTTGATGGAGAGGTGTTGCCTTTGAAGCAGGTGTCCTGGAAAGCTCTGCTTGAGAACCACCCACTCCTGAACAGGGGATTGCAATCCTTATGCTTAGATCATAAGCATACAAGAGATGCCTTTATCTGTTCTTGAGTTGTTCAGAAAGCTGAATGTCATATAAGTAAGTAGCATGGGGGCATAAGTCCAGCTGGGGGCCAGTGATGCAGTTTCCCTGATGATGCATGTCACAGAGGGAACTTCTTTCTTCTTACCATTTTGAAACCATTTCTGAACACCCAGTATTGATTGTTTGAGAGCTAAAGCAGTAAAGGCGTACATTTAATAGCAGCTATTTAAAAGGAGGATTGAAGAAGGAAAAATTCAAACAATGCTATGACAATGCATACTATCAGTTTCCCTAGCATGTACAGGAAGGGAGGAAGGGTAGCAGGGTATGATTTGGAGAGAAATGTAGGAAGAGCTGTGTGCGTGTATGTTTCTATCACATTGAACCTCACTATGATGTTTAGTTGCAATGCATCGCTAATAGTATAAAATAAATAAATAAATTTCAAAAATTAAAAGTACTTCACTCCATAAACTGCCTTTCCTAATTTTCAGAGTGTTTTGGGAGTAGCCAGAGACTCCAGAGGCTCTATAATACAATTATCCCTGGGACACAAAGGCTGGTCAGTATGGAATAATAGGCAGCATATACATTTGGAAAGTAATTTGAAACACAAAGAGAGAGAGGGGAAGGAGGATTAGTGAGGGAGGTGGAGTGGAGAAAGGGGAGATAATACTGAAGGAAACAATTCAAATAATCCTTTCACCACACAGGAAGTTATCGGTATCAATTTAAATATTATCTATTGGGAGGATAGGCAGTGGGGAGGCACCTGGAGGGAAATACACAATGAACACTGTGTGCATGTGAGTTTCTATCACTCTGAACCTCACTATGATGTATAATCACAATACACCAATAACATAAAATTTAAAAAAGAGAGAGTTCCAGTTATTACACACTTTGTCCCTTGGTATTGTTACTCATTTCCCGTTTACTAATTCTAGGAGGTACAAAGTAGTAAACTATTGTGGTTTTAATTTAAACTTTCCTGATGACTAATAATGTGCATTTTTTCATATTAAATGTATCATCTTTTCCAGAAGGCATGATGAAATGTATGCATTGCAAAGAATGCATTTTACGAGTTTTTTTGTTATAAAAAAGATTTTTTAAAAAAGTAAAAAAGAGGTAATAACATGGCCAATTTGTTACATATGACTTTCTGTGTATAAATTAATCCTAAAAATGACTTTCTGTGTATAAATTAATCCTAAAAAATCCTTTGTTTTTATAAACCAGTATATAAAAAATTCAAAATGTTTTTGTATATTCTGTTGTAAGAATTTATTCCTGCTATTGTGATCTACTCTGGATTCTTTACATTATGGGGGAAAAAAAGAAACTTTGTCTATTGTGAAGTTCCTATTTATGCCTTTTCATAATTTAAAAGTAGAGGGTCTTAGTTTCTCCTTCTGTGGTTTTAACTGGTCTAAACATAATACAGTTATTAGTATTCTTGTTCATACACATAAGATGTAAATACACACGAGGACATTTTAATTTACTCAGTCCCTGTGGATTGCTTTATCATTTCTTAAAATGACCTCTTTGAAGCACAATTAACATGCACAAAGCTCTACATATATAATATATATAACCTGGTGTGTTGGGAGAAACTGTCACCATAAAAGTATCCAATCACCTATCTGATCTCTTTCCAGTGTGTTCCCCCTTCTTGTTTATTACTAGGATTGTGATGAGAACACCTAACACAAGTGCTTTGAGTCATATTTTAAGTATCTAGGAAAGTATTGATAAGTATAAACACTATGGTATATAGATCTCTAGAACTTACTCATGCTGTGAAACGTTTTACTCTTTGACTAACATCTAGCCCTTACCCCAGCTCAGGAAAACCACCATTCTACTCTCTGAATCTGAGTTAGACATTTAAAAATCTGTTCTATAAGTGGGGTCATATATATTCCCTTCTATGCCAGGACTATTTTTCATAACATAGGTCTTCTGGGTCCATCTATGTTCTTGAAAATGGTAGGGTTCCCTTACTTTTTAAGGCTAAATGATATATCTCATTGTCTTTATCCAGTGATCTGTCAGTGGACATTTAGGTTTCTTCCTTATCTTGGCTACTGTGAATAATACGTAAAGGACTTGAAAGTGCACATAGAACTTTGATATTCTGATTTAAATTCCTTTGAATATATATCCAGAGGTAGGATTGCTAGATCACATGTAGTTTTATTTTTGCAATTATTTAAAGGAACATTCATACTGATTCCCATAGAGACTGAACCAGTATATGCTCACACCAACAGTGGGCAAGGGTTTCCTTTTTCTCACACCCTTGCCAGCATTTGTTATCTTGTTGTTGTTGTTGTTGATTTGCTTTATAATTCCCATCATATCAGGTTAACATCTCGTATGACTTTGACTTGCAAGTTTCCTGATGATTATTGACATTGAACACTTTTTATCTACCAGTTGGCCATCGGTATGCCTTTTGGGGGAGAAATTACCATACAAATTCTTTGCACATTTTAGTTTTATTTATTATTTACTTGTTTTAACAAATGCATAAAAGCACACAAATTATCCACATTAATGGGGTGCCATGTTATGTGTTGATATATGTATATATTACAAACGTTCAAATCAGGTTAAACATTTATTTCTTCAAACATTTATCATTTCTTTTTTTTTTGTGTGGTACCGGGGATTGAACCCAGGGGCGTTCTACCTCTGTGCTACGCCCCCGGCCCTATTTTTTATGCTTTATTTTGAAACCAGGTCTCATGAAGTTGCGGAGGGCCTCACTAAGAAGAGAGAGAGCGAGAGAGAGAGAGAGAGCTGAGGCTGGCCGCGAACCCGGATCCTCTGGTCTCCGCCTCCCAAAGTACTGGGATTACAAGCGTGCACCACCATGCCCGGCCATTTATCATTTCTTGATGGTCCAAACTTTCAAAATTCTTCTTATAGCTTTTTGAAATACACAGGACATAGTATTCTCTAGTTCTAAGTGAGATCAGCCAGTCTCAGAAGGTCAAGGGCCCTATGTGTTCTCTCACATGTGAAAGCAAGAATGCAAATAGAAAACAAAAGGTACCTCAGTCAAATGAGGAAAGAAACCAGTAGAACAGTGGAAGGAGATTAGGCGAAGGAGATAGGGAGAGAAAATGAGGCTTGAGGAAGGGAACAGTTCAAATAAGGTCATGTGCATACATGGAAGTAACACTACCAATCTCACTGACACGTATGGGGAGGGAGGAAGGGGAAGTGGGGTGGAATATGGAGGGAAATACACCAAGTGCTGCTATGTGTGTGTATTATATTTCATTTTGAATATCACTGTGATGTAGAATTACAGTGCACCAATAGAAGGATCAAAAAGAAATATACACAACATTATTACTATCATTATCATCCTACTGTGTTGTAGAACACCCATATTCTTCCTCCTCTCTAACTGCAACTCAGTGCCCATAGATAAATATTTCCTCATGGTCTACCTGCACTCTCCCTAGCCACTGGTGACCACTGTACTGCTCTCAATTTCTATGAGATAACTTTTTGAGATTCTACATCTGATTGGTATCATGCCATCCTTCTCTTCTTATGGCTTATTTCACTTAACATAATGATCTCCAGGTCCATCCCTGGTGTTGCAATCGACAGGATTTCATTCTTCCTCATGGATGAAGTATATTCGATTGAGTATATGTACTATATTTTTTTATCCATTCATCTATTGATTGGTACCTAGGATGATTCTATCTATATCTTAGCTATTCTGAATGGTGCTACAATAACTATGGGCATAAAGGTTTCTCTTTGGTATGCTGGCTTCGTTTCCCTTGGATATATATCCAGGAGAGAAATAGCTGGATTATATAGCAGCTCTATTTTTAGTTTCTTGAGGAAGCTCCATGAAACTAAATATTCCCACCCACAGCGTGTAAAGATTACTTTTCATGCACATCTGTTTCAGTATTTGTTATTTTTGTTTGTTCAGTTGTTTGTTTGATAATGATCATTCTACTTATGGTGAGATGGTGTCTCATTTTAGTTTTGATTTTCCATTTCTCTTATGGTTAAAAATATCGAATTTATTACTATATTTATTGTAGTTTGCTTTCTAGCTTCATTATAGTTCATTTTTTTATCTGTTACTATCTTAGTCTTACTTTTCAGTTAAGTGTATTACTCTAGTAGTGTGTTTGGATTCTTTGCCCATTCTTTTTGGTTTATCTGTTGTAGAGTTTTGCTTTGATATTACCGTGAGGCTTGTAAAATAATCTTTTGATTATAACAAGCAATTTTCAAATGACAGAAGCATAACATGATCATGAAGATAAGAGTAGAAATAAAAAAGTAAGAGAAAATAAGTTAATAAAAATTCCACATTTGTACTTTGTTCTTTCCCAATTTTTGAATTATTAATATCCTATTTCATATCTTTTTATATTGCCTGTCTCTTAACATATTAATGTGCCTAGTTGTTTTAAATGCTTTATTGTTTAATGTTCAGATTATACATATGAATATTCAAAACAAAAGATATGAATGGTTAATTCATCACAATTAGCCTAATATAGAATTGTGAATTTGTCTGTATAGTTACTTTTTGGGGGGGGGTGTGGTACTGTGAATTGAACTTAGGGGCAGTATACTTCTGAGCTGTACCACCAGCCTTTTTAAATATATTTTTTGATTTGAAACAGGGTCTCCCTAGGTTGATGAGAGTCTTCCTAAATTGCTGAGGCTGGTTTTGAACCTGCAATAATCCTATCTTAGCCTCCCAAGTACTGGGATTACAGGTGTGAGCCACCACACCTGGATTGTGAGGTTATACCTTTTGATATTTTCTTCTTATTCTGTAACATCTCTTTCTTCAGTTCAAAGAACTCTAGTTGACATTTCTTTCGGGACATATCTGGTGGCTATATATTATCTCAGCTTTTGTTTGCCTGGGAATGTCTATCATTCTTTCACTTCTAAAATATTGCTTTTCTGGTTACAGTATATTTGGTTGGACAATTTTTTTAGTACTATGAAAATCTCATACCACTGTTCCCTGGCCTTGAAAAGTTTCTGCTGAGAAGTAAGCTGTGAGGCAAATTTGGGCACCCCAAAAAGAAATCTATTCTCTAAGATTCAAAGAGGCTCATGAGGCACTGTACCTATTTTTTCACTGTAAGCGGGGACAGAAGCAACAACTGATCCTGCACCTGTAGGGGTGCTTTGATGTACCTCTCACCACTGAATTCTCAGAAATTTAAATGAGGAGAAGTTCCCTGATTTTTAGTCTAATTTATTTCCCTCTTTTTGACACAAAATGTCTTAGCAATAAATCTAGAGTAGTTACTACTTCTTACCCATTAGAGCCAATTGAGATAATGTCATCAATGTGGTGAACCAGCACGGTATATTGTGGAGAAAAAAGGCAAACAAAATACCTTGGTACTAAGTTATGACATGTGGCTGGGGCCTTGACATACCCCTGAGTTAGGATAATGACAGTGCATTGCTGGCCTCTTCAGCCAAAGTCAAACTCCTTCTGGTGGTCTTTATTGATTTGTATGAAGAAGAAACCCTAGCCAGATCATTAGCTATATCAGGCACCAGGTCTTTATTGATTTGTATGAAGAAGAAACCCTAGCCAGATCATTAGCTATATCAGGCACCAGGGGGAAGTGTTCATGTGTTCAAGCAACGAAACAACATCTGGTAGAGCAGCTGCAATTGGAACCTCAACATGATTAAGTTCATGGTAATCCACTATCATTTCCCCATAACCACCTGTCTTCCATGAAAACAAAGTAGTTGAGTTGAACAAACATATGAATTGCTGCATCTTTCAAGACCTGGATGGTGGAGGTGATTGCTGAAATCCCTCCAGGAATACATAGTGGGGTTTCAGTAAGTAGTTGTTTAATGAGTAGATGATTTAATAGACACAATCATATTGTGTTGATTAGTTTTCTTGTATACTTTTTTGACCTTCTGGCTTTAGCTATCTATTACCTGTTCTAGGAATGCTTTGGCTTAACCTTTTGCCTATTCACTCTACAGATCCCATTTTATCTCCTGGGTACTATTTTTTATGTCTTTCCATCTAGGAATCCTTTCCTGACCCTCCCCCACCCCAGATCTTTGGTAGGTGCCCCTCTGATATGCTTTTGTAGTGCCCTGTTCATTTTATCATTTATAACACACTCAGCAGTAATTTTCTACTCCCTTCTGGGAATCTCTCAATGGAGCTTCAGTTCTGTGAGGAATGAAGCTATGTGTCTTTCTATTCACCTGTAAATTCCCACAAATATCAATATTCCTTGGGCTCAAATCTATGTGAAGGGAGAATTGAATGTAAACTATTTAATTCTGAAATTGCTTTTTGTGTAAACAGAGATGCTTATTTTTAGAGACAGCTTTTAATGATGAAATGTGACTACAAATTAACAGAAAAATCATAACTCTCCTTCATAGAATAATGAAATCTTGGAGAGAGATGTAGAGGTAACAGATTTGTTCATAGCTGAGAAACCTATGTTCAAATTCTTTCTCAATCCTCAGTTTAAGTGTAAGTGAAAACATAATATGGTTACTCCTAAAGGTCTATGTAGGATTCTCCTCAGAGTCTAAATGAGATGAAGGTAGAATAAATTTTCCTTGTCTCTATTATTCTTTATTCAACTGTATATTTTATTGAAGTTTTATGACACTTTTTACTTTTATTCATTCATTTAATATTTATCAAGTGCCAGACTTTGCGTTACCTCAGAGAAATTTTTGTTAGCTAGCAGGCCTATACTGTATGTATTCTAGCTATATATGTAATAAATACGAGTTCCTGTCCAACCTTCAGTGTGCTTTTGAGTCTTAATTATCTTTGAAGAATTATCAGCATGAGGTAACCTTAGCAATACAAAACCTTTATGAAGACTAAATTGAAATTTAGAACTGTGGTTTACTTAATTGGAATTAAGAGTATGGTGTGGAATTACTAATTACTGGATTGTTAATATATCTATCTTAATACATTCCTCTTTCTGTCAGTGATGTCATAGTTAAAATAGGGACAATAGCAGTCAGTATTTACCTCTTTTGAGTGCTACAGAAGATATTGCTCAATTCCAGTATAATTTAATGTTTCTTTGTTTTTATTAGAGGGAAAGTCTAAGAACCCATATACATGACTGAAGCTAGTCAAACAAAGCTCTAATTTAGTAGAATTTTACAAATATGCAAAACAGTGGCCCTGGGATAGAAGCTAGAGAAAAAAAAATAGAAAAAAAAAGGACCTCATGAAAATTAGAAGGGACCAGTAGAGTAGTGTAAGAGGATTGGGGGAGGGAGAAAGAATGGGGAAAAAAAGGATATTTGGAGAAGGAAACATACTAAATAATCTTATGTATGAATACATCACTCGTTCTCACTAGCAGGTACTGGATGGGGGAGGGGGAGTTGTATGGGAGATACACCAAGTTATTTTGTGTGTATATAGGAATGTATCACTTTGAGTCTCACTATAATGTGAAATTACAATGCACCAATAAAAATATATAAATTTAAAAAGGAGTGGTCCTGGCTTATGCTGTCTCCATTTTTTTTTACTCATTTCTGATTCCCTCAATGAGGAAGTGTTGTCAGTATTGTTTCCATATCCTTTAAGTATTTCTTGTTTGTATCTTCCAGTATGGCTTTTGAACCTTTCTTCAGTTGAATCAGTGTTAGACATCAGGCACATTCATGTATCAACTGAAATAGCTTTCTTGCTAAATAATTTCCTAATGACATCTTTCATCTGAGCATTTCTCAAAGTATAGATTAAGGGATTTAACATGGGAGTTATCATGGTGTAGAACACAGCCACTGCCTTATCAATAGGTAACGTGGCTACAGGTCTCATGTACACGAATATGCAGGGCACAAAGAATAAGACGACCACCGTGATGTGGGAGATACAGGTGGAGAGGGCTTTGCGCCTCCCCTCCTGGCTGTGGGTCCTTAGGGAGCGCAGGATGACCACATAGGAGACCAGGAGGAGGATGAAATTTAACAGGCAGATGAGCCCACTGTTGGCAACAACAAAGAGCCCCAGAGTGTGGGTATCAGTGCACGCCAGTTCAAGCAAGGGGTTCAGGTCACACATAAAGTGATCGATGACATTCGGGCCACAGAAGGGTAATCTGACGATGAAGAGGATCTGGATAGTTCCATGAAGAAAGCCTCCCAGCCAGGACACTCCCACTAGCAGGACACACACTCTGCGGTTCATGATGGTTGTGTAGTGCAAGGGCTTGCAGATGGCCACGTAGCGGTCATAGGCCATCACAGTCAGCAGGATGACCTCAGCACCTCCAAAGAAGTGTTCTCCAAACATTTGGGTCATGCATCCATTGAATGAAATGGTCTTCTTTTCATGGAGTGAATCTACCATCGGTTTAGGGATAATGGCAGAGGAAAAGCAGGAATCAATAAAGGCGAGACAGGCCAGGAAAAAGTACATGGGGGACCCCAACAATGGGCTGGTAGTTACAGAGATGGTGATGAGCACATTTCCTACCATGGAGATGATGTAGATAATCAAAAACACAGCAAATATGACTTTCTGCATCTTTGGGTTCTGTGAAAGCCCCAGTAGAACAAACTCCGTCACGTTGTTCCTATTCTCCATGTACTTCATGTGAAGGTCAATCACATTATCTGAAAAAAAATAAATATAATCCTGAATTTATTAAACTTATCCCTTCTAAGAAATATTAAAACCTGTGATTCTATTGAGTTGTGAGATGTTACAAGTTTCTTCATTTGTTTTGTGATTTCCTTAGAAGGTAAAAAATCTGGTCTGGGTTCTTGTAGATTATGTAAATGCCTCCTGGGTAAAGATTCCGCAAAACATGTATACATGGGGACCTTTTGTAAACATACAAGTCAGGTGGCCATCTGAGTACACTTATTGCCTGAGATGACTAAGAGCCTAAATTGAAGTAATAGATTGTACACAGTATGGCAGCTGAGCTGTAAGTGAGGTGGAAGGTGGATGTAACAGCCATCGATGTCCAGCTAGTGATTTTTATTTTTATTATTAGGAAATTAGAAAGGTAAATGAGTGGATAGATGACAAGGAATTCAGGAACTCAAGACTTCAGTGCATCTTTGATATTACTCTTTTAAATGTCTCGTGCATCTTTGATCATGTAGAGTGAAGTAAGTAAGGGGTAAAAGCCAGAGCCAGGGGCCCTAGGTAGCAGACTCTTTATAATAGATGAGGTCAAGAATAGCAGGGCAATATGATGGAAAGATAATACTTGTCAAAAGGAGTCACTACTGCTAGGCACAGGAGTGCATGCCTGTCAGCACTGTATTTGGGAGGTAGAGATCAGAAGATTGCAGGTTCAAGGTCAACAGAGAGTAACTCAGTGAAAACCTGTTTCAAAATAAAATATAAAAAAGGACTTGGGCAGGAGATAGCTTCTAGAATGCCCTTGGGTTCAATCTGAAGTACCAAGTGCGCACGCGTGCACGCACACACACACACACATACACACACACACACACACACACACACACACACACACTATAAAATAGTTCATAATGTTTTCCTACTAATTCTAAAAACTTTATAGTAGTTAATAATAAATTACTTTGTAATGTTTTTTTATGTATTTCATGGTACCAGTTGTTTGTCCATATGATTCCTTTTTACACTTAGAATAACCTGTGTGGTTCATATTATTTAATCCATTTTACAGGTAAGGAATTGATCTCAGAGACGAATGTTATAGTTATAATAGCAATAATAATGTTAACTAAGCCGGGCATGGTGGCGCACGCTTGTAATCCCAGTACTTTGGGAGGCGGAGACCGGAGGATCCGGGTTCGCGGCCAGCCTCAGCTCTTTCTCGCTCTCTGTCTCTTTATCTCCCTCTCTCACCTTAGTGAGGCCCTCCGCAACTTCGTGAGACCCAGTTTCAAAATAAAGTATAAAAAGTAGGGCTGGGGGTGTAGCGCAGAGGTAGAACGCCCCTGTGTTCAATCCCCGGTACCGCAAAAAAAATAAAATAAAAAAAAATAATAATGTTAACTAAAGCAAACTATAAGCTTCATGTGTTATAAGCGCTTTTGCAGACACATTCTGATTTAATCCTCACTAAAAACCTAATAGAGAGTTAATACTGCCATTTTATAGCTGTCTTTATACTTATTTTATTTGTGATATAAGCACAGAGAAATTAAAGTTCATGCTTCAAATCAAGCAAGTAATAATAGCAGAGTGCAGAATAGGTCTCAGGTTATTCTTATTCTAATTTTTTTTTTTTTTTTTTGCGGTACCGGGGATTGAACCCAGGGGCGTTCTACCTCCGCGCTACACCCCCGGCCCTATTTTTTTATACTTTATTTTGAAACCGGGTCTCACGAAGTTGCGGAGGGCCTCACTAGGT
>PVJS01013668.1:0-41709 GCA_004027185.1 Glis glis | reverse complement strand
ATAAAGTATAAAAAATAGGGCCGGGGGTGTAGCGCGGAGATAGAACACCCCTGGGTTCAATCCCTGGTACCACAAAAACAAAAACAAAAACAAAACAAAACAAAACAAAACAAAACAAAACAAAACAAAAAACTATTCAAAGGTGGGGTGGCTAACAGTGACCAAGAAAATTATCATAAATGCATGAGTAGCTGGGTGTGGTGGCACAAGCCTGTAATCCCAGTACTTGGGAGGCTGAGACAGGAGGATCACAGGTTCGAAGTCATCTTCAGCAACTTAGCGAGGCTTTCAGCAACCTAGTGAGACCCTGTTTCAAAAAACAAAAAATAAAAAAAAAATTTAAAAAGGCTGGGGCGTGAGGATGTAGTTTGGAGGTAGAATGCCCCTGGTTTCAATCCTCAATACCAAAATTAAAAGAAAAGAAA
This sequence comes from Glis glis, assembly GCA_004027185.1. NCBI lineage: Eukaryota > Metazoa > Chordata > Mammalia > Rodentia > Gliridae > Glis > Glis glis. The sequence goes on along the minus strand of PVJS01013668.1, from coordinate 41,284 downwards.
AAAGTGAATAGTTTTCCTATTTTGGTGGTCTGGTCATCTTTCAGGATATGTTGTGGGGGCTGTAACAGTGCTTAGGGTAATTAACATCAGTGAGTAAAGGTTTGCAAATTCTCCAGGAATCTGGGACTGGCCAGTCAGGCTTGGGAAATTTTAGCACAAACTTCCACATTGTTAGATAGTTAGATTAGAGAGGTAAAGAGTAGGGAAAGAAATGGGGTGGGGAGTATCCTGCCAGCCTTCCTGAGAAGAGATAAGGAGCTTGCCCTGCCCAGCTGTGCTCAGAGACTTGCAGCTTTTGCATGGCAGCTTTAGACACCAGGAGCAAAATTAGAACATGGCAAAGTTAGCAGAGTTGTATTAAGCTATGGCTCAAACTCAGAAGTTACTATGCATGGAGAGGGGTGGGATTTCTTGACAGTTAAGAACTAACCAGGTGGCAGAACCCTCGCCCTTTTTCCACTGCTGGACCACTCAACTCTGTGACCTTCCTGGAGAATTTACCCAATAAAAACCTTTATGCTTGCCCTATCTGTGTCCCCCAAATGAAATCTTTCTTTTGGGGTGACAAGAACCAAGGAAACTTACCACCTCTGACAACATTAAAGTTACAGTTTCCTGTCTTTTCTTTATATCTACTTCCTTCCTATCTTTTTTTTATTTCTTCTATCCTACCTTAACTTCGAAAAAGAAAATTAGCAATGTTTTGTAAAATGATTATGATTATGTCAAATGACCACAAAATTATACTTTTTTTGTGTCCTGGGGGTTGAACCCAGGACAAACTACCACTGAGCTACACTCCTAGCTTTTTTATTTATTTATTTATTTTTGAAATATGGTCTCACTAATTTATTTAGTCTGCCTCAAAGCTGTGATCCTCCTGTCTCAGCTTCCCAATTACTGGGATTATAGGTGTGCAATTTATCAGAAATTACACTCTAGGATATATAATAAACTCTTGCACATGTATTCTCTTGGAGCTCATAAAATGATACCCCATAGAATGACATTTTGACATGTTGAATGACTTAAATAAAAGAAAATTGGAGCCAGGCTTCATGGCACACTCCTGTAATTCCAGCAATTCCAGAGGCGAGGCAGGAGAATCATAAATTTGAGGCCAGACCTAACAATTTAAAAAGAAATATATATATATATATATTGGAAGAATTTAGAAGCTGCCTTGGTTCCAAGGAATCAAGAATTTAGAAGCTGTCTTTGATTTCCTTATTTTAACAGAAGTAAATGCAATTAATTGCCTTGAACTTTCTTCCTAAAATGTCACTAACCAGGGAGAATGAACTCTGAGAAAGGAAGACTAGAAGGTCTCCGCCTATTCACATTAAATATACAATCTACTTTTCTGAGGGCCACAGCCTGAGTGACTTTATCTGAAAATATGACAACTTTTAGCCAGGCGTGGTGCTTATAATCCCAATACGTGGGAGGCTGAGACAGGAGGATCCCAGGTTCGTGGCCAGCTTCAGTTACTTAGTAAGACCCTGTTTCAAATAAAGAATAAAGAATAGGGCTGGGGGTGTAGCTCAGAGGTAGAATGCCCCTGAGTTCAATCCCCAGTACTGCAACAAAACAAAACAAAATATGACAACTTTTGTTCATAGTGTAAATCCACCCCTCACTTTCCAGTAATTCCTAGCTACCTCCCCAGACCACAGAGAAACTTTGTCTCAGGCTATTGTGCATCCTTTGGGCCCATTAATTTTTCTTTACTGCTCCTCTCAGGAGCGACCCCTATCTATAGTCCTCCTGTTCCTTCTCACTATGAAGAAGGTAGTTAAGTTTCTACCATCTAATCTGTTTTCATGTTTCATCTTTTGTGTGGCTCTCTTGAAAATGTGCACATAGTTAAATTTGTATGCCTTTCTCCTATTAATCTGTCTTTTGACATTTTATATCAGCAGACTTGAACCTTCAGAAGAGGGCAAAAAATTACCTTTGCTCCAACAATTCAAACATGAATATTCAGGGATATTAACAGCATAAATTTTATAATAGAAACAAATCTTCCAATAATCCGGATGCCAATTGATAGGATAATGAATACGTTATATAGGCAATGTTCAACTTATGCAGTAAAATACTATAGAGCAATAAAATGCAGTTGTATTCAACATGGGAATACATTTAATGAATACAATTTTTTGAGATATGCTAGAGAAGACAACATATAAGAAGATAGTAATTTTATAATTCCCAAACAAAATAAATGACATAAACAATGCACATATATGAGAATGTGTGTGTGTGTGTAAGCTGTATGTATGTTACATATATGAGAAAACAACAGAATCATAAGTATAAAATTTAAAATAAAAATTTAAATTAATAATCCCCTCTGGGGATATACAGGCAATGAGGTGCAGTGAGGTAAGGTGAGGGAGGAGTGTAGTGGTAGATTCAGCATTACTTGAATTTTATAATTCTTAATTCTAGTTGTTGTTACCCAGACATATTCACATATAAATACCCACATGTTTGTGTATATATATATTACACATATATACACATACATGGATATATGCACATAAAAGCATGTCATAAATAATTTAAATGTATACAAGATAATTCCTATAGTCACTAGAATAGGTGGAAGAGGATAAGAACAGAAATAGCAAAGTGTATTGAAAAGTTGAGATGAGAAAAGTTATGAGATGCCCTAAAATTGGCTACAAAGGCCAAGTTAGAGGAGGAAAGAAGTGCAGGAAGGTAATCAATTAAAAGCTCCTGATAAAATAACAAAAAGTCTTGATGTTGAAATCCTGACTTAAATTCCATCACGTGACCACCATACCCTCCCTATAAACAGTACTTTCTACACAGTTAACTCTAATCTGGAAGCAACAAGTACTTCTCCTCATGGGCTATCTTCCTATACCAAAATTTTTCCCCATTTCACATTATCTAATCACTTTTACTTATAGACAATGTAGGAACAATGTAACCAGTACTCTTACCCAAAGTTTATAAAAATACTGATAGCTCTAGGTCTGGTGGACATTTTCCCAATGCTCCCTAGTGCTGCTGCTGGTAGTTGTAGAAGTTTGTCCCAGGACCTAGTCCTTGTACTGGTTAGCAGCTGTAATGGTTCAATAAGCCCTTCTATTTCAGAGAGCTCGTGGTCTCTAGACTTTTGGTTTAATAATATCTGGGTAAAAGTGTTGGTAAAGTCAAGGATATTGATAATAAAATTGGGAGGAATTAATAGATTTGAGAAATCTTTTAAGATAGTATTGTATATGTGTGGGTTGAACGCAGGCATTGAGGGCAGGAATATGTTTAATATGGCTTTTATATATCTTTTTGGAGCAGGTGGTCTTATTCATGAATCAGTTTAATAGAGTTTCAGTATAAGTTAAAATATTTCTTCCATAGAGATATTTTTATACCTATATGAAGGGACTCCATTCACCCCTAGGCTCACTTCTAATTTACCACATCCTGCTTTACTTTCTGTATAAAACTTCTCACTGTTTGAAATTGTTTTATTTACTTGGTGGTAAGCATGTTTATTGACTTATACTTCCTACCTGATTGTGAGCTTCCTGACTGCAGTTGAACTATTTGTCTTGTTAAATACTGTATTAGAAGCACCCAACAGAAAGATAGCTTAGAGGAGGTGCTCAATAAATATTTAAATACAATCAAGAAAGAAAACAGGACGACAGGTAAAGAAGAAAGAAAGGCCAAAGTTAGATAGACAGTCAGGAAGAAAGGACACATGAACTACAAGGAAAGAAGTAAAGAAGAGAGGGAGGGAAGGAAGGAGGAAGTAGTACTCATTATTAGAGAACATGGCAAAGCCCAGTGAACGCTACTTGGGCTTTGTAATATGTTTGTTTCCACATGTCTACTAATCTGGCTCTTTAACACTCTCAGGTACTGATCTTTTACAACAGATTCCACAGAGATTAGAATATTCAATAGTTTTCACTTTACATGATTATAAACTTCCTCCCAGGTTGCTGATATGTTTAATTTTATTAGCATCATTATTTGATTAGCCCTTTCATTTATAGCCTGTAAATTGCAAACTGAATGCTAGCTGAAGTCAACTACCTACTGGTTGAGCAATTACTTTTTTTTCTCCAAATTATCAATATGAAGTTTTTATGTATAAGTTGGAAGTAGTCAGCAGGACCTAATTTGCCTTTTTGAAAGAAAGCAGGTCTGAAGGTGTCTCCCTGCTTCAGTCACTATTCCATGCTAGATCTGAGAGGCGTAATTTTAAGAGTGTCACTCTCTTGCTTTCTGATGCTCTCCTGTAAATAGTCTAGGTGCATTCCTTACCAACGTCTTGACCCCCTATGAGCACTCCTGTTACAGACGATCCACAACATTTTCCATCTGTTTCTGGTTGTACTGAACCCTTTCCTGCAGACTCAGGCCTTGGAGTACATCGATGCACCAGTCACCCTCGGGACTGATAATAGCAGCTAAAACTTTACCTTAGCTCCAGCCCTATTCAGATGTCTCAGAATTTTACATGAATCACAAAACTGGAAGGATGTCTGTGTCATAGCCTTTGGTAAATATCATGATTTCTTTGTGTGTGTGTGTGTGTGTGTGTGTGTGTGTATGTTTGTGTGGGTGTGTGCATTTATTAATACATTGTAATTATATATCTTAGTGAAATTCAAAGTCATGCAAACAAATATGCACACAGGCTTAATGTGATTCCCTTCAGGTTCCACCCTGTTACCCATCCCGTCCCATACATAACCTGGAGATGGTAGTGATACCTTCATATATGGGCAAAGCATAATTTCAACTGTTTCTTTCATCAATTCTTCCCTTTCTTCTCCCACCTCCCTTCCCTATCCTCTTCCACTATTCTACTGGTGGCTCTCCTCAGTCATCTAAAATCCCTTTTGTTTCCTATTTTCTCTCTAGCTTCCACATACAAGAGAAAACATCGAATCGAACCCTTGACTTTCTGAGACTGGCTGATCTTACTTAGCATAACATTCTCTAGTTCCATAACAGTTTTTGCTCAGAACTTCATTTCAGTTGAGGTCAACAGGATTCCTAGGTTAAGAATCTGATCAGGGCTCAGAACTTGATGCAACAAAACCTGGGACCTTGGCAACTGAAGAAGCTGCCGAGGCAAGGCCACGTTGACCTTCTCCCACCTTCCTGTGTAGCATGATTATAAAGTAATTCTTTGACCTACTTCACCTGAAATAATGTTAAAAGACCATCATTCCAGATGGGTTCTGCCCCACTCCTAGGAGGAATGAATACTGCACAGAGAGGCCAAGAAGAATCTAAACAAACAGACCTGGCTGAGTTCACGCCAAGTCATTACCATCAGGGCATACTTCCTTTTGGTCCAATCAGTTGTACAATGTCTACTTGAATATCCATTCTTCATTGAACATAAGCATACAAATACACAACTTTCTCTGGTTCTTCAGGTCTTCATTTCTGAAAACTCCCATACAATCGTATTAAACAAACTTGTTAAGCTTTTCTTCTATTCATCTGTATTTTGTTATCAGGGGCGTCAGCCATGACGCTTGAGATAGGTGAGGGAAAAGCATTACTTTCTTGGTTAGTCAGTTTTCCATCACTGTGATTTTCAAAATACCTGAGATAAGCATTTTGTAAGAAGAAAAGCGTTATTTTGGCTCATAATTTCAGAGGATTCAGTCCAAGATTGGTTGGCCCCATTGCTTTGGGGACTGTGATGAAGCAGAATTCATGGCGGAGAGCACGGGGTAGAGGAAGCTGCTAATCTCCTGGCAGTCATGAAGCAGAGAGTGAGGAAGGGGCCAGGGTCGCATTATTCCCTTCAACATAAGCCGCTAATGGCCTAACTTCCTCCACCTTGGCCTCGTCTTTTAAAGGTTCTACCTTCTCCCAATAGCTCCATGGTCTGGGGAGAAAGCCTTCACACTTAGACCTTTTGCCCTTTCAGGGTGACTTCGCTAAAACTAAAACAGTCCTTTCCATCATTATGTTTCTTGCTTATTAGCAGGTTTTGTGAGAAACATTATCTCTATTTGCATGTGTGTATGTGTGTTACCGGGAATTGAACCCGGTACATTACCGGGAAATGTAACCCGGGAATTCTACCTCTGAGCTACACCCCCAGCCCTATTTTTTATTCTTTATTTTGAAACAGGGTCTCACTAAGTTACAGAGGGCCTTGATAAGTAGCTGAGGTTGGCCAGGAACTTGTGATCCTCCTGTCTCAGCCTCCCAAGCAATGGGATTACAAGGGTGCACCACCATGCCCGGCTATATTATCTCTATTTTACAGTGATGAGGAATGTTTCATTTTTCCGGCCAATGCAATTCCCAGTTATTTCATAAACTTGCTAGCTCCAAAATTGTAACAGGATTAATCGCCTATTCTCCATGAGGCAATGCTAAATACAGTCTTTAACTCCCTTTTCAGGAAGCAACAATTATAATTTTATCAATGAGTTGCACAATATTCCACTGTTAATGGGAAGCAAGACCAAGTCCCACCTCACTGGATAAAGCAATTTCCTTGACAAATAAATGAGCACTGTAACAAATTTAAATGCATACCATGTTCCATACCACAAGGATGTATATTGCGCCTGGCTGAACTCCTAGATTTTGACGAAAAATAAGAAATTAGTGACCCGACCACTCCCCTGTGGCCTGTTATATTCTCTGTATTATTTATTCATATATCAGAGATAGCTAAGACATTTGGAGGACCCCCTTCATTTTAATCCTTGATCATCCCTTATTAAATCCAGAAACCATTTGCCTTATGCACTGACTAGAGAAGACTATTAAAAATGAAGTTGTTGGGATTAAAAACTCCCAATGAAAAATTTTTCTTAATCAAAACTATGATTTGTTACTGTTTCCCTTAAATTGTATGTTGCTTAATGCTTAATATGAAGATAGCTTGGGTAATTCCAAGGTCCACATTTAGCGTGATCAGTTAAATTGTGCAAAGGGTGGAGATATTCTTGATCCCCAGTAAAAAGAATAAGGACAGCATGCCCATTTGACCATAATATACATACCAATTATGTTTCAAATAATTGACAGATGATATCTTCAATCACATTTTTTTAAAATATACTTTACTGGTGCATTGTAATTATATATCCATGCATGTTAGTGAGATTGGTAATGATACCTTCATATTTAGACAGAGCATTATTTGAACTGTTTCCTTCATCAATTCTCTTTTTTCCTTCCCCACTTCCCTAATCCTCTTCAAATTTTCTACTGGTCTCTCCTCATTTATCTGAAGTCTCTTTTGTTTCCTATTTTCTCTCTAGCTTCCACATATGAGAGAAAACACATTGAGTTTTCTCAATATGTTTGAGCCCCTTGAATTTCTGAGACTGCCTGATCTCACTTAACATAATATTCTCTAGTTCTATCCATTCTCCTGCAAACGACATAACTTTTGTTTTTCATTATGGCTGAGTAAAAGGTTTCTAACTCTTAACTTCACACCTGCCTTGCTACCTTTGTAGACCCCATGGTATCTCCATCTCTACATAGTGTTGCCTTATGGCCTATCATAGTGTGATGTCTATTTTTATTTGCATTGCTGTGCATTGTATCCACTAATACTAATAAATTTTGTATGTATTCTCTGGGTAAATTCACCCAAATTATTACATATAACCTAAAACCTCTGCTAAAGTTTTATAAGCCAACTGCTTATCACAAAGTATAAACTCATCTTTTGTTGATATATTTTCAGTTCTAAATCACAATCCTTATAAATAGGTTGTAATAGAAGATGGAGATCTGATTTGCAATAGCAATTTAAAAGGGACGGTGTTAGGTCTGATTCAGCTCACTCACAACCTAAATGTTATGTGTTATCAACTCCTTAGTAGAAATCCATCATTTTCTTTCTTTTTCGCAGATTTTTTTTCAGTCATTGAAGCAACTTCACTCATCCGAGCCATGATTTCCTACCCTTCACATTTTTAATACTTGCACTTTATGTCTGTCTCATGGATTGTTTAAAAAAATTGCCATAGGCAGGTATGGGGGAGGAAAATTTTCCTCAACCCTCCTGGAGTTTTTGGTTAAATGTGAAATAAAATGGACAAAGACAGATTAACTGGAGAAAGCATAACAAATTCATTCAATTAAAGGTTTCTGTAATTCAGGAGCTTTAAGAAATGAAGACACAAGGATCCAAGGAAAACTCTATGTTTATGTTTAGATTCAATAAAGAAGGAACAGCTGTGTAGAAATGTGATTGGACAAAGGGGTACAATCAAAAGTTAATAGACCGAGGGAGGACCCAGAACGATCTGTGCAGATTCTTCCTGGCCTCTTTATATGTATGATGTAAGACTCCTTCTGAAATGAGGGCCCCTTTATGTATAGACAGATACGGTAGGTAGGTCAGACTATTTCTTTGTGTCCAACTCTTGCACAGAATGGTGGAAGAAGATTAATGCTTCTCATATTTTCAGCTTGTTCTGGGGGGAATGATTCTAGTGTTTTATGGCATACCTTGGGGAAGGGGAATGCTGGCTTCCTTGGGGAGAAAAAGGTGCAGAAGTCAGGAGGGCAGGAGGTGAGAAAAAAAACCTTGCTTCAGAGGTCACTTCTAAGTCTTCCAGTCACTTTTAGTTCAAAGCATTCAGCTTGCTAAAGTGCCATAATTTAATGTACCTCTTTCTGAGTCCTGACAACCAATCAGAAATCCCCCTTATGCTGTGTTTGTGAGTCTGTTTATTCCCTCCAAATTCCAATGAGAAGACATCTCTCACAATTTAAGTTTTCAACACCTAATATCTTCCCCTACCATTTTCCCCATTCTCCTCTTTTAGTGACCTGAAAATATATTTATGATTGGTCAAGGTCAAAACATTCTTGCACACACAATCCATTTAAGATAACACAAAGGATACAGTTTGCTGCCTTCCTTCCTTCCTTCCTTCCTTCCTTCCTTCCTTCCTTCCTTCCTCCCTCCCTCCCTCCCTCCCTCCCTCCCTGTCTCCCTTCCTCCCTCTCTTTCTGCCAAACTCTCTCTCTTCCTTTCTTTTCTTCTCCTTCTCCTTCTCCTTCTCCTTCTCCTTCTCCTTCTCCTTCTCCTTCTCCTTCTCCTTCTCCTTCTCTTTCTCCTCCTTCTCCTTCTCCTTCTTCCTTCTCCTTCGTCCTTCTCCTCCTCCTCCTCCTCCTCCTCCTCCTCCTCCTCCTCCTTCTCCTTCTCCTCCTCCTCCTTCTCCTCCTTTTGTAGTACTGGGACTAAACCAAGCTGTGATCTAGCTCTGAGCCACACCCCCAGCCCTTTTTATTTTAATTCTTAATTTTGAAACAGGATCTTGCTAAGTTACCAGGCACTGGCCTCGAACTTGTGATCAACCTGCCCCAGTCCCCCAAATATACAAATAATTGTGAGACACAAACAAAGCAGGGGAGGGTCCAAATCTATAACTACAACACTCCAGGTTCTTTCTTAGAAAACAAAATAGTACTCTTGACCAGATTAAAATAGGAAATGTCCAAGAAATATTTGCAATTATATCACCTACTCAGAGGAAAGCCATTATGAGTCATAAAATTTCTCTTTTATCCCTAGTTACATTTTTAGTAAGCATTTTCTAAGAAGCAATGTACCATTAATTCATAGATTCCATACTTGTTTCCTAAATGCAAATCTAGGTGGAACCAGTACATCATTGCAAAGCAACCTATAGATAAGGATCATACAGGTACTATATAACATGCCATTAAATTTGTTTGCCAGTAGTTCTGTCATTAATCTATTTACAAGTAGATCTGAGAGGGCCATCTACTATATAATAATTTCTTTGCAATGGAGTAAGAAACATTCGTCTTAAAACATATAGTGATTCCCCAATTTATTTATTTACTTATTTTTTGCAGTACCGGGGATACAACCAAGGGACATTCTACCACTGGGCTATACCCCTAGCCCTATTTTTTATTCTTTACTTTGAAACAGGGTCTCACTAAGTTGCGGAGGGCCTCACTAAGTAGCTGAGGCTAGCTGTGAACCCGCATCATCCGGTCTCAGCCTCCCAAGTACTGGGATTACAAGCGTGCACCACCATGCCCAGCCCCAATTTATTTTTGTTTTACCCAAACAACATACCAGTGCCTAACAATTGGTGTCTGAAATAGTGAATTGAGGATGACTGATGAGAATTAGTCAAAGTCCACTTTCCATCAACACCTGTCTCTGTTTATTATTTATTGTGATCACCATATGTCTAGTACCCATAAAGAAATGTGGATTATTGGACTCCAATAGATTCTTCTGTGGAGAGCCAACTGGTATGATTTGAGATCACATGAATGATGCATCACATGTGAGCAGCCAACATCAGTCAGTGATAGAGAATCAAAACAGATATCTTCACCCGCTCTAAAGAGCACCGGTCTAAAATGTTAATGGGAGTTACAGACACTCTAAAGGCAGGGCCCTCACCCTGACAGTTTTCATATGTCTTCAAGTAATAGAAGTGACTTGTAAATATTAATGTAATAAAAAATCAGGTGAGAAGTAGAAATTTAAGATAAAGTAAATAGCATTCAGTAAAATGGCCTGCTCAATTATCTAAAGACCTCTAATTTTGGACCACATAGTTTGAATTATGTAGCCATTGACTTTTTGAATATGTCACACTTGATTATTTAATCATATGTTATTACTCATTAGAATCTATGATATTTGAGATGGTCAGTAGTAGAGTGATGTAGAAGCATATTTTATAATGATATCAGAATATTTTATTTCACTTGTATAATTTCATATAAATGTAACTACATCAATAATTTCAGACTAATGTATACACATCAGCATATGTTCTTTCATGATATTATAAATAATTTTTAAATTAATTTTGATGTCAGGAGATAGAATTAATTTTGGCTAATAGAAGAGGAATTTCTAATTAGGAAATGGCATGGGTATAATTTATAGGGATTTAATAAAGTAAAGAAATACAAATGAAACCAGTATCTGAGATAATAACTTAGTTCTGACTTTCGATTTCCCTTATTTTAATTCTACCCTATTTATTATCTAAGCAATCAAATAAGTTTTGACAATTGAATGCCTATATTATTTGCAATTATTTGTGTCTAGTATCAAACTTTTAACTTTTCTTGTAAATGTATATTTATTTTAATCTCCACTTCATTCTCAGAATAGTGTCTGGCACAGTATCTAAAATTTTTTCGAATGAAAATTATGATGAAATTATGTGGACATGCTATTCATAAGAAGTATGTTTCTTAAGTTTAAAAAAATTACACAATAGATAAAAAATTATAATGTTGATTTAGTGACATTATTTATTGCCCTCTACATGAATTATATTAACAGGCAGTGCAACACAGTGTCCCAGGGTGATAAATTGATTTTTTAGGTTTGATATATTAGTGTCAAAAGTTGTGCTATTTTATTGCCAGCACACTTGGCCATATGTACTAATATACCATTTCAGTCAGAAAAAAAAAAAGCAAGCCCTACAACCGAACAGAAATAAATGGTTGCCTTTCCTGTGAAATTTGAAGAGATTGGAGATTCAAATTAATACAATGCTATTTGAAGCATTCATAGAGATGTAACAAAAACAATTTTGGAGACCATTTTTCCAATTTCCTTGGTTTTTCAGACAATAAAATAGACACCCAAAGATAGTTGATTGGGTTTGAAAATGCTAAAATTTCTGCTAAAAGAGGACTGGGAGAAAAATAGATGACATTAAAAAATTACAGTCTTAAGAATTTAGGAATTTTCTTGTGATCAGAAAGTTCTATTTACTTTAATACTAAACAATCCTGAAAACTGTAGCTCTTTAATGAAAATCTGTCATAGGGATGATTTATAAAGCTCTGTGCAATTTCAAGTTACTGGATTTCTTGGATTAATAAAAATAAGTAAAAGAAGTATGGTTTCCTCATAGTGATACCCAAAGGCATCTAAGGACATTTCTTTCACACCTTTGAACAAAGTGATTTATTTATTTATTTATTTATTTACATATTTGTTCTTCATACAGGTGCTCCTTTGTGAAGAAGGCCTTAATTGAAATGTAAACATGAGCTTCCTTAGGCCCACAAGTTTTATTAGTTGTAAACTTTAAATCTTCGCACTTTATCTCATCTCCACTACTACCACTTAAATCCAAGTGACCGGTGTCTTTTCCTGCCACATTTCCACTCTCCTAAGTGGTCTCAATTTTTATCAATGGACCCTATAATTCTTTCTCTAAGCAGGAGCAATAGTTATTTAGTAAAAACAAACATGAGATTACTTTCACTTAAAATTTCATATTGTTTATCTTTTGCATTCCTACTTAAGACAACAATAACCATAATAACAATAACAATAATAATAATAATAACAACTCTGTCCATACCTTAGGCCCACACTCATATACCTCCTGTTTACCTTTCTAACATAGCCCATGGTGCTCTCAGTTTAACTCATCACCCTCAGTCACACTTGGACCCTCTCTGTTGTCATATTCTTTCCTGTCTCTGAGACAGGAAAATTTTTTGGAAAAATTTTTCTTGTGCATCCTTTTATAAGAGTAAGTCCTTTTCTCCTTCACAGTTATGTCACTTCAATCAACAATCCCTCACCTCCATCCGAAGTGTTTAAACAGGTCAATCTAACAACACCGTATTCTTTAGTTCAGACTCTTCTTTCCTTATTATTATTTATTGCATTTTATTATTTTCAGAGTGCTTATTTTTCTCAGATATTGTTGCTTGTGTTTCCTCTAGAGAATCACTTTGTCCTTGAAGACAAAGTTTGTGTCTATTCTTATTCACTGTTGTATCATAGTTGCATAACACAGGGCCTGGGATATAAAGGACAGTCAGTTAATATTTGATTAATGAATAATTAAATATTTAATCATTATCATGTAGTTATTCAGAGAGAAAAAAAGTCAGCGGGCTCCATTGTAGACATTTCTCGTTCTGCAGTTCAAGAAACTTCATAATTTGAAGTTAAATATTAACCAGGCTTTCTCATGTAGCTTCCTGAATGGTCTACCCAATAAGGTAGCCATAACTACATGGGACTTCATGTTTTTAAGCTGATTAAAATAAATAAAATTAAAAATTACTTCTTTAGTTTCACTAGCCACATCTCATGTGCTAAATAGCCATGCTACATATAGCTAATGGCAACTGTAATGGAAAGCAGAAAGGGTTGTCATGAAATAAAGACCTACTGCAAAGCATTGTTCAGAAACTTTGTAACAGTACTTTACTTCAAAGACTTAAAATGAGAAATTGAATTGCCAGGGATCTTAGGCACTGAAGTACAAGGACAGTTCTATGAAAAAAATAATTCAGAAACTCAATACATTGTGCGTGTATGGGGGGGAGCACTGGGGATTGAACCCTCGGAGGTTCTACCTCTGAGTTGCATTCCTTGCCCTATCTTATTTTTTATTTTGAAACAGGGTCTCACTTAGTTGCCAAGGCTGGCCTTGAATCTGAAATCCTCCTGTCTCAGCCGCCCAAGTACTGGGATTATAGGTGTGCACCACCATGCCCAGCTCAGGATCTCAATACTTCATTGAGAAAACTCAAAAGTACATTTGAGTTTCTATCCTATATCAGGTTTTATATTCGATGTTGGGTATAACTAGCAGAACAAAATAGACAGGGCTCCTGACCTCATGAGCTTTATAATCTAGAAAAGTAAAGAAATTAATGCATATCAATTGCATCCCTTTTTTTCTTCTTAAAAATAGTACTTGACATCATGGTCTATTTTAAGTTATTCATTTAAAATAGAGCTTGGTACATAATATGTATTCAGTATATACTGACTATTATTTGTAGTAGCAAACTATTAACATTGTGATTAATTTAATGAAGGGGAAAAGGCAGTAAAGTAATAGATAATAGAAGGAGGGAAGATGGGAGGACCTACAGAGGTGTGGCAGTGTGGGACAGATCTCTGAAGAGATAATCTTCAAATTCTGAATAATAGAGGTAGCCATGAGACAATGAACAGGCATGTGTTCCCAGAAAAGAGAAACCATATATTCAAAGAAAAGAAAGAATTTGTAATAACTGAGGAACTAGAAAGAGACTAATGCGGCGGGACTCTGTGAGCAATGGTGGAGAGAGGCACACAATGAAGTGTAGAGTAGAAAGTACGTGACTTTTCCATGCTTTCCTGGTGATGCTTAGGATTTGTAAAATAGGTTATTCTTACTTTATGGGTGCTACAAAGCCATTGGAAATCTTCACACAGAGAAAAAATATAATTTGATTACCTGCTTTAAAATCTAAATCTGTCTGGCGTAGAGGATTGAAAGGTGGTTACAAAGGAAGCAAACCCTGTTAATGTCTGAATGAGTGCTGTCCGTGCACTTCATTGCTCTGTAGATATATTCCTCAGCTTGTTACAATAATAAACAACTCCCCCAAACTTAGTGGTTTAGAAAAGAAGAGGATCCTTTCCATCTGCTGTGAGGCTGCTCAAGTTTAACTGTGGCTCTGGTCAGGTCGGTGGATAGGTTGCAGCTTTGTTCTGCATGTCTGGCATTTAGGGAATCTGTACTTAAAGGAGCAGGCTGAAATGGGACAAGTCAATTTCTACAGCAGAGGGCAGAAGCAAAAACATAATGGAAACGTATACTGACTGCAAATGTTTCTGTGCAAGTAAACTTACTTGCCAGCGTTGAAAAGAAGTCACATGGCTGGGCGTGGTGGCGCACACTTGTAATCCCAGTACTTTGGAAGGCGGAGACTAGAGGATCTGGGTTCGCGGCCAGCCTCAGCTCTCGCTCTCTCTCTCTCTCTCTCTCTCTCCCTGTCTCTCTCTCTCTCTCTCTACTTAGTGAGGCCCTCCGCAACCTCGTGAGACCCGGTTTCAAAATAAAGTATAAAAAATAGGGCCGGGGATGTAGCGCGGCAGTAGAACGCCCCTGGGTTCAATCCCCGGTACCGCAAAAAAAAAAAAAAAAAGAAAAGAAGTCACATGTTCAAGCCCATATCCATGAGGTGAGAAGGAGTACTTACTGCAACAAGTAGAGACCATAGACTATACCAAGGCCCTAAAGTTCCCCAAGAGAAAAGCATGCCCTGTATCAAGTCCCCGTCCTCTCTTGGCATGATGCTTTCTTCTTTTAAATAAGCTTTATTCTGGAAGTACCATTTTTCATGAAACAATTAGAAGAAAATCCTCTCATCTCTATTTACAAATTAGTATATATATATATATATATATATATATATGTGTGTGTGTGTGTGTGTGTGTGTATACACATATGTGTGTATATAATTTTTTTTTGGATACTTGGGATTGAACCCAGAGGTATTTTACCTCTGAGCTACACCTCCAGCCCTTTTCATTTTTTGTTTTGAAACAGGATCTCAGTAGGTTGCTGAGAGTCTTGCTAAGTTGCAGAGGTTGGCCTCCAACCTACATTCCTCCAGTCTCAGCCTCCCAAGCACTGGGATTTCAGGTATGTGCCACCACATCCAGCCACAAATCAGTACTTAAGTGACTTTTTTATAAAGCAATTTCAAATTTTCATGCTGAGTTGAGAGATATCTCAGTGACCTTTTCTATACTACCAATAATTAAAAATAGTAATAGCAATAATAAAATTCCTTTATAGCATTTATCACATTTTTAAATTATTCTAGTTCTTATTTTCTCGCATAATGACTGCTTGTTTTTCCTCCAGGGTTTAAAGTCCTTGAAGACAAAACTTGTGTTAGCTGGATGATTACTCTCTGCCAAGCATTTAGATACATTATATATTATATATTATACTGTATATATATATAGTGTACTCTATATGCAGTATATATGTGTGCATATATATAATGTGCACACACTCTCTCTCTATATATATAACCTCAAATATATATTAAAATCCTTTAATAGAGTGATTTGCCTTGATTTTACACTTTCCCAGAAGAAGTTGAGGTTTATGAAGCTCAAGTTATTTGCAACTAAGTTAAAGGTAGAAAAGGACTGAGCTGGAACCAACTGATAGTCCAAAGCCTCTTATCCAAAGTTCCTCTAGCACTTCTTGATCTGTACCTTGATGTGAACATGGACAGATGCTCTGGAGGAGAAACAGAAGTGTCACAATGAATGTGCTCTTTAATTGGAGTTGATAAGTAGGAAGAAAGATGTATCTCATTAGTATGTTTTTCATTCATTATTTTTGGCACAACATTAAGTCGGCCATCTCATAATTAAGATGTTCACTATTCATTGGACATTAATTTCAAATTCTGACAAGTCACCAAAAATTTTTTTTATTGATGCATTGTAACTAAACATCATAGTGAGATTCAAAGTGTACAAGGAGGACAAAGGAAGGAAACAATCCAAATAATGTTACCTCCATATGTGAAGGTCTTACTACCCATCTCACTAGCATGTATGGGGAAGGAAGAGGGAATAGCGTGAGATACAGCAGGAAACACACCAAGAGATGTCTGCATACAAAAAAGAACAAGTTAAAATCATTTAGAATGTGGTGAAAAATACAGTAATATGATTCTGCTATAAAAAATATCTGAAGTTTATGGAATGGAATAAATTGCATAAAATCAGACCCCATTGCAGCGTATACTCCTAAGTTATCCTGCAACACACTATCTCTAAATGCCATGCCTTTTGTGTGTGTGTGTGTGTGTGTGGTACCGGGGATTAAACCCAAGGGCATTCGACCTCTGAGCTACATCCCCAGACCTAGTTTTTATTATTTATTTTGAAACAGGGTTTCACTAAGTTGCAGAGGGTCTCACAAAGTAGCTGAGGCTGGCCGTGAACCCAGATCCTCCTGTCTCAGCCTCCCAAGTACCGGGATTACAAGTGTGAACCACCACACCCGGCAATGCCATCCATGCCTTTTAAGGCATAAATAAGGTATTCACAAATCAAATCACATCTATTAAATAGCCACTGTCTCAATATTTCAAAACTCTGGCTCTGAATGGTACATTTTCAGATGGGCTTAGCAGGCCATGTTGCAGCATGCAATTTATTCTGTCTGGAACTTCTACTTCTCATCTGCTCTTCTGATCCATTTATGCTTACAAATCACCCCTACTCTCTAAAGACACATGCGCATTGTCAACATGAAGCCACTTCCCTTGGAGGGCCCTCACCTCCCTGGTGACATTTCACACAGGTGCCCTTTGGAGCAGGAGAGCTGTCTGCTTTGACTTCACTGTCATCTGCTTTGGTTGGCTGCCCGCAGGTGGCCCATCACTCATGTTCACTCACATAATCTCAGCTTGCTTTCCATAGAAGAGCCACCTAACTTTGATAGCAGATTTCTCTATGCCTACTGGCTGCATGGTGATCGCAAGGAGCAATAATGGGCAGAGGCATCTGCTAGTCAGCAAGAGATTTGTTATCTCATTATAATCCTTTGAACGACCCACTGAGGTGTGATTGCCCTCATTTTTCAGATGAGGATACTGGAACTCACATACTTTATATTTCATGTTCAAGGTCAGCGGACAATAACAAGTACTCCAGTGGGGTGCGGAGGATTACAATACATTAGCAAATCTATAAATATAAACCACAGTATTTTGTATTTGTAATTATTTTTTTTCTGAAGACCCTATAAAGACAGCGAGCAGTCTATTGATACCTTTCCACACTTATTATAAATCTAAGGATCTTCAACACTACATCTTTCAGAGTTAGTTATCAACCTAAATATATAATGGTTCAACCATACATAGAAGATAGCAATGATAAATAGAAAAACAAGTGCAATTGTAAATATGGTCATTTACATTGGGAGAAAAACTGGTGACTATCTTTTTTGAGCTATGTAATCCTAAAGGGATTTTGCATATTGATAGCATGGATTTTTTAAAGAGCTGAATAGAAACATTGCAAAATTACAAACAAAAAAAAAGATGTATGTTAACTTATGTGTATTTCAATCAACTATAGCTAGGTACAAGACAAGGTTCTTTTAGCCAGTATATAAGAGGAGAAAAACATTTAACTCATGTTTAAAGTGAGAATTGCTAACCTGGTGTTGTGGTACATGCCTGTAATCCCAGTGCTTGGGAGGCTGATTCAGGAGGATGGCAGGTTCGAGGTCAACCTTAGCAATTTAGCAGGGTCCACAGCAACTTATCTTTATTTTTTATTAAAAAATAAAAAGGGATGGTGGTGTAGCTTGGAGGTAGAGTGCCACTGGATTCGATTTCCAGAACCAACCCCCCCAAAAAAAACTTTGCTAACAATTTTGGGTTGTCACAAAATTTTTTGTTTAAATTTTCAATTTATGTTCCCTCTTATTTCTATATAGCAGTGCTTTAAATATTTTCACTTGCAGTGTGAAGAAAGAATTAACAGGTTATACTTTCACTTTAATTAAAACTATTAAATTTAGGGCAAAAACCAGTCTTGAGACTCACAGATTATATCATGTTGAGTATCTATTCTGGGTTCTTATCCACCCCACAGGGGTTGCATGTGGAGGGCCCAGGAAAAGGCTTCAAAGAGTTCATGAACCCCTGAAACTTTATAAAAATGTATTTGCATATTTCTCAGTGTGGGTTCATAGCTTTCATTCGATTCCAGCGTGGCTGGAAAATAACCAGACACTTGCCTTCCCTAGCACCTGTGCTAATTTAAAACCTCAATTAGCATTTTTTAAGATGCGAAGTAAAAGATGCAATATCCAAATGTTGATATCATAAATGAATACAGCAAAGAAAATTGTTGCCTCTACAATAAAATACTGAATTCAAAGAAAACTTTTGAATAATCTGTAATTCTATAGAGTCAGAACTGGAATTTTTTTACTCCTCTCTTGTTTTTTATTTTATTTTTCTCTATGAAAAGTTTAATTTATTTTTTGCAGCTTTAGGTAGTTATTTGTGAAAAAGTTAATTTAAATAATTGATACCCTATGGAGTAACAGTCCAACAAATAGCAGACCCAAGAAATGACTTCTCCAAATAAGTATAAGTCTCCTTAATGTCTATGCAGATTGCTCAAAAGTCAGTCATTTCACCAGAAAACAAATTACAAACCAATTTCACCATAATGCCCTGCCGTAAGATACTAGGTACCACATAATGTAAACCCACTTTAAAAATGAAAAAAATAAAAACAGGAAAATATAAATTTACATCCTGAAATATCCAATCTGAAGTCATTTGGTGTTTTTTACTCACCAAAAGACTTCGTCAACTAATTTGAATTTCTACACAGTAAAATCTATCTATATAAAACCTTTGAACACCTTTCAGCGCACCTACAATAATAATATTATGATCTTTAATACTCCAAACTTGGTCAAGAAGGCCAGACACAAAAACATACTCTATTTCTCCAACTTCACTGTATGTCTCTCTACACTGTAACACCTACTTGAGTCCAGTTGTATTAGCCCCTTCCTAGCTTCTCACATATGACAAACTCTTTTTTTCTTTGAATTTATGGTCTGTTTCTGGCACACAATTCTCCTTCTTGTCTTAATTCTGTCTCCCTCTTATCATTCCTACTTTGTTTATTTTTTTATTTTATTTTTTTCCGGTACCGGAGATTGAATGCAGGGGCATTCTACCTCCGCACTACACCCCCGGTCCTATTTTTTTTATACTTTATTTTGAAACCGGGTCTCACGAAGTTGCAGAGGGCCTCACTAGGTAGAGAGAGAGAGAGAGAGAGAGAGAGAGAGAGAGAGGGAGAGAGAGAGAGGGAGAGGGAGAGAGAGAGAGAGATGGCCAACCTCATTCCTACTTTGAATGTGAACTCTTCATAGAAACATTTCAGACTACCATAGCTCAGTAGATTTCTCCTATCTTTCCTCTTCCCCTGTGATTCCATTTTTTTTCTTTCACCATGATTTTCACACACTTTCCAACAAAGTAAGGGGTATTTCTCAATCTTGCTAATTTATCCACTCTCAAGACAGCCTTTGACAAAATCCAACACCCATTCATGTTAAACACACTGAAGAAAGTAGGGATAGAAGGAACTTACCTCAACATTATTAAGGTGATATTTCTAAGCCCAAAGCAAACATAATACTGAACAAGGAAAAACTGAAAGTATTTCTTTTAGAATCATGAGCATGATAATGATGCCCACTGTCACCACTCCTATTCAGTAGTACTTGAAATTCTAGCCAGATTAATAAGCAAGAGAAGGAAGTCAAATGCATACAAATAGGGAGAAGTGAAATTAACTCTGTTTGAAGATGACAGGATCCTATATGTAGAAGATCAAAAAAAACTCAACCAGAAGATTTCTAGAGCTGAAAAATAAATTAGGCAAAGTAGCAGGATGCAAAATCAACTTATAAAACCAATAGCTTTTGTATACACCAACCATGAATCCACTGAAAAAGAAATCTGGAAAAAAAATCCTATTTACAATAACCTCAAAAAATACTTAGGAATAAATTTAACCAAAGAGATAAAAGATCTCTGAAATGAAAATTATAAAACACTAAAGAAAGAAATTGGAGAAGACCTAAGAAGATGGAAAGACTTCCTATGTTCTTGGACAGGCAGAATATTATCAAAATGGCCATACTACCAAAAACTATAGATTCAATGCAATCCCTATCAAAATACCAAGGTCATTCTTCATAGAGCTAGATAAAAAGATCCTAAAATTTATATGGGAGAACAAAAGATCCAGAATAGCCTAAGCAATTCTGAGCAATAAGAACCATGCTGGAGGCATCACAATTCCTGATTTCAAATTATATGAAAGAACTCTAGTAACAAAACCAGCATGGCATTAGCACAAAAACAGACACATAGACCAATGGAATAGAATATAATATACAAAGACAATTTCTCACACTTATAGAAAGTTGATTTTTGACAAAGGAGCCAAAAATTTATGCTGGAGAAATGACAGCCTTTTCAACCAATGTTGCTGGGAAAACTGGATATTCATATGCAGAAGGATGAAATCCATCCCCTATGTCTCATACTACTCAAAAGTCAATTCAAGATGAATCAAAGACCTAAAAATTAGGCCAGAAAATTTGCAATTACTAGAAGAAAATACAGGACCAACTCTGCCAAATATAGTCACTGGTACAGACTTCTGCAATAAGATCCCAAAAGCTCAGAAAATAAAACATATTTAATAGATGGAATAGTATTAAGCTAAAAGCTTTTGTGCAGCAAACAATCAGTATTCTGAAGAGAGAGCCTACGAATAGGAGAATATCTTCACTAGCTACTCCTCTGATGGAAGACTAATATCTATAATATACAAAGAACTCAACAAAGTTAGCACTAAAAGCAAATAACCCAGTCAAAAAACTGGGCACTTAAACTGAATAGACATTTCTCAAAAGAATAAATCCAATGGCCAACAAACAAATGAAAAAATGTTCAGCATCATTAGCAATCAGTGACATGTAAATCAAAAGTTCACTGAGAGTCTGTGTAAGTCCAGTTAGAATGGCAATCATCAAGAATACAAACCATAATATATACGGGTGGGATTGTGGGGAGATAGAAACTCTTACTATTGATGGGATTGTAAATTAGCACAGTGTCTATGGAGCTCAGTATGGGGTTCACTCAAAAGACTAGGAATGGAACCACCCAGATGACCCACCAATACCACTTTCTTTTTTCCCAAAATAATTAAAGTCATAATACTATAGTGATACATGCATATTCATGTTTATAGCAGCACAATTTACAATAGCCAGATTATGGAACTAATCTTGGTGTCTATCAACAGATGAATAGATAAAAATGTGATAGAAATATGCAATGGAATTTTACTCAGCCATAAAAAGCAAAATTACATCATCTGTAGGAAAATGGATGGAAGTAGAGAATATTGTGCTAATTGAGTTCAGCCAGTCTCAAAAACTCATAGGTCACATGTTTTCTCTCATATGTGGAAGCTACAGAGAAAATGGAAAACAAAATGGACTACAAATAAAAGAGGAGAAAGACTAGTAGAATAGAGGAAGGAGATTAGGGGAGGGAGGTGGGGAGGGAAAAAAGGAGGACTGAGGAAAGAAACAGTTCAAATAATGCTTTGACAATATATAAAAGTGTTACTACTGGTTTTGCAAACCAGTAGGGAGGTAAGTACACTTAATGCTGTGTGAATGTATGTTTGTATCACATTGAATCTCACTATTATGTATAATTACAATTAATATTTATTTATTTATTTTTTGAAACAGGGTCTCACTAGGTTATCATACTGGCCTCGAACCTGTGATCCTTCTGTCTCAGCCTCCTGAGTACTAGGATTATAGGTATGGGCCACGACACTTGGCTCAAGTCATTTTGATGACAGAAAAGTTTGAAAACAAAATAAATTACCTGAAGGCAATAAAATTATATTAAAAGCAAATAATTATAGAACAATTATGATATTGTATATATACCTATATGTACACACACACATACATATATAGTATATATTTATATATAAAGAAAAAATATGGATATACACATATACAGTATTTATTTAATATCCTAGGCAGGTGTGGTGGCATACATCCCAGTACTTGGGAGGCTGAGACAAGAGGATCACAGTTTTATGGCTAGCCTTAGCAACTTAGTGAGACCCTCCACAACTTAGTGAAACCCTGTTTCAAATTAAAAATGAATAGGGCTGGGGAATAGCTCAGAGGTAGAATACCTCTGGGTTCAATCCCCAGCACCAATTAATAATAATAATAATAATAATAATAATAATAATATCTTAACAAATAAAATCTACCAATAAGCAATTAAATATGCTTTTTATTATTTATTTATTGTGGCACTAGTTGCTGAGAGTCTCACTACTTGCTGAGGCTGTCCTCGAACCTGCAATCCTCCTGTCTCAGCCTCCCAAGTACTGGGATTACAAGCGTGCGCCACCACGCCTGGCTAAATATAAGTTTTGATCAAGCAGAAATATTTTTAAATTGTTTAATATCAGAAAAATCTGTGGATATGCACACATTGTGTATATAAATAGATACTCAAAAATAATGTAAAAATCAAATATAAGCCCTTGAAAACTTTTATATGATTTAGAAATTTGCTCTAATGATAAAGACAGTATTGATTTTAAAAAATTATAAACAGATCTGAAGTAAACTATTTTCATTTAAGGTGAATAGGGGAAAAGTTATCCTTAAATCAAAAATTTTCTATAATATTGAATTAATGCATGTACATTCGTTGATGCAATATATGATGTATTTGATTTGCCTCACATAAATTATTAAATATCAAAATTTATAACTTAGTATAAACAATAAATATCTTGTTTAGAACTTCTTTTTGGAGAAATGAGGGGCCACGTGCTATTTTGAATTTATACATTTAGGGCACTTGCTTATTTTTTTAATCAACAAAATAAATCCCTGAAGGGAATAATACCTTGCCTAATTTCCATGTTTAATTTACTTTTATCACTAATATTTCTCTCACATTTAAGCTTCTGAAAAGTGAGTGATTGGGATGGAAAAGTGTTTCTTGAATAATTTGATGATATCATCATATTCAGCAATGACTCTGCTCCTTAGTGAAGCACAAAAGGTAAGAGAGAGAGAGATGGCTCTTAGTGAAAAGATTCTCACATATCTGTTAAGGGTTTCTTGCCTATTAATTTTATAGTCAAACAAATCCTGCAATTATGACTTTAAAGATATCAGTTAACTTTATAGCTCTTCTGTGTGCTCCAGATGGACATTGATACTAGGTGGTCTTTCAGAAATTTCAAGATAAGTAGCCAGGAAATGAATTCATATCTGATGTTTCTTTACTAGTTATTATTTTTAACATAAATTTATTTTTATTGAAAACAAAAATAATTATTGGCTAGATATTCCATATTTAGCAAATAAAAATAAAGAGTACTCAATTTATTTCATGAATAAATGAAACAAACTTTTACTAAATATGATGTGTTGCTATTGTGGTTTTCCTGAAGTTAAAATGTAATGGAATGTCCTTTGTTTTATTTGGCCAACACTATTATGAAAAAGGACTCATGTATGTCTTGAACATTATCCTTTTTCATACTGGCATGCTTTTAGTTTTCTAAACACATGTTTGCATATACATATATGTATATATGCAAAACAAACTAAAAATAAATCCAGTTGGTATTTGAGGGGATCTGAGGTCTGAGTAATAGATAAATAAGGCATTGATATCAATACATCACCTTTATTACTGATACGATTGATTATAAGAATCACAATTAGAGAATGTGGCTTAGTTGAACAACAATAATGACTTTTCTAATAATGAAACTCAGACTTAGACAAACAATCGTGAAGCGCTTTAATCAGTCATAGGCTTTTCTATGTCAAAATCTTAAGGTTAATATTTTTAAAATCAGTAATTTCTGTCCAGGATTACCAGCATGAGGCTGATATTATTTTGTGAATGTTTCTGGTGGTGCAAGGAACAAAGCACAAGGAATGGATAAGACATGTTGAACGTAGTCTCAGATCCCTACTTCAACCAACCATATGTCATTTATGTAGGAACAAGTGATAGTCCCAGAGTCTAGGCTATGTATGGCAAACCCTAGTTAGGGGAAACTAGCAGACTAGGAAAGAAAAAACCTTCTTAACCAATGCTAATCCTTTTTTCACAGCACTCCTTTAGATACTGAAGTATATTCATCTATAAGTAAATTTTACTGTGTGATGATTCTAACACTCTTTCTCTTTATCAAGTTAACTTTGTCACCCTCAGCGTCAACTTGTCATTTGTTCCATTGGGATGGAAGATAAAAAACATGCAAAGCCTATTTATATGTATAAACTGCAGTTGAAAGATATCACTACAAAATATATGAAGTGCAAAATAATTAATGTTAGATCCTAAGAAGTATTTGCTAGTAGGATTCATTATTAATCATTGTATCCTCTGCTGGAACTAAGTAAAAGTCCAACAAATTTTTGATGAGTGTGAAAAGAAAAGATAGAAGGAAGTGCTTGCTTTATGGCTATCACATGATACTTGTATAAAAGAAAGATCCTAAGCCGGGCATGGTGGTGCACACTTGTAATCCCAGCACTTGGGAGGCTGAGACAGGAGGATCGCAGGTTTGTGGCCAGCCTCAGCTACTTAGTGTGGCCTCCACAACTTAGTGAGACCCTGTTTCAAAATAAAGAATAAAAAATAGGGCTGGGGGTATAGCTCAGAGGTAGAATGCCCCTGAGTTCAATCCCTAGTACCATAAATAAATAAATAAATAAATAAATAGATCCTACTTAGGAATACATAAAAATTACAGAGCTGAAAATATCACATGATCACCATATTCCAACATAATATTTTCAAAGATTCCCTTCTCATGTAAACCACTATAGTTTGGGCTATATCTCATACATAAAAGACTATAAGTGGTAAACATTCTCTGGGAAGAAGGCAAAATCAAATAATAATGGAATACCTATCAATGCACCATCAGGAAGTATTTATTCTCATCTTTTCATTGCCCCCATTTTGATGAATAAAAAAAGATCACATTTTTTATTCAGTTTTAAAAGACCAAATTAACAATCAACAACTACATTGATTTCTGAGCAGTGAGATTAAAATCAAAGTTTTCTTTTTTCTTTTTTGAGTTGCCCATGAGTGTATCAATGATGTATGATTTTTTTACTAGTGTTAAATCCATCTGGCAGAAGTGACTTTGTTATTGTTTTGGGTGATATTGACATAAATATGGAAAAGAAATCACTCACCTACATGAAGTTGTAAACTAAATATGCCATCTTAATTATGATATAATGAGATTGAGGAATATTCTTTTCCACAATGGTTATTATATATAAATCTATCTATATATATATATCAATGTATATATATACCTGTATATAAGTATATACTTAAGTTTCAAATTCACACATATATCAGATATAAAATTCATATCGATTAGTCTTTTACCATTCAAAATACATAGTCTTAAGAGTCTTATAATAATGAAATCAAAATTATAATTTCCAATGAAAACTTATGTTTAATCGAAAAAGAGACAAATCTTGGATAAACATTTTATCTAAACTGTTCTTTTCCCCCTGAAAACATACGCAAAAATTTTTCCCCTCTCTTTTACCCATTTAAGTTTTAAACTTTGCTTACTTTTTTTTATCTACTCACAGCTTACCCTCTTGTCTCTTCCTTTCTCTCTCTCTTTTCCACTTCTTTTTAAAAAATCCTCTGGTTTTACCCCCTCTCACAAGTTGCCTTTGACTACAAGGCTTGTTCTTAAAAAGTCAACCCATTGCCCTCTTTCAAAATAAATCTGATTTCTTTCATGGAGCTCTATCTGATCAAATTGTAGAAAAGAAGAAGGTTTTTTTTTTCTCTTTCTGTTCAGAAGACCTCACAAGCACTTTGCTTTATTCAAGTTTCTGATACAAGCAGACCTTAGTTCTAGTGAGACACAATGAATTGAAAATTAAGGCATTATTAATTTCTACAAAAGCTGTATTTTTCTCTAATTTACAAATTAAAAATTAGAACTCTCACTTTTATTTGAAAATATATTTTGGTTCATTCATGCACACATCATTTAAAAGAAGATAATTTTACAGCTAGCAGGTGAGAAGAGGGTGGAGAGTAAAAAGAAGTCAATTCCCTGTCTTATATTAAATACCACTATTATATTTTAAATTCTAAATTGAATTACTCTCATTGTCATCCAGTATTTTTCTTATTACTTATATATTCTTTTCCAACAGTAGATGTTGCTGTGCCTGCTTTATTTGGACTGTCAATTAATTAAAGACAAAGAACTTCTTGGGAAGAAAGCACCATTTTTATTGACTAATGCTCCTGAGAAACATAAGCCATTACAGAGAAAATTAAGGCAACAAAAGCAAAGTCAATAAAACCTGAAGTAGTTAGAAAAATTAGCTTTGTTCTCTCCACCTACACCTAATATGAAAAAAATGAGCCCTGATTTTAGAAAACATGCTTGTTATTTTTGATGTCTTATTATTGCTATGCCCTTTTTTCTATTAATTGAGAGATGTTAATTGCATAGAACAATGCTTTATTCATATAGTGGGCTCATCTTCTAACCTCAAATATATAAACCAGTAACAGAAGTTCAACCTGGTTGTATCTCCTTTTTTTGTAATCCCAAGAACACCTAGAACATTGTCCTAGTATTCATATCCATTCAATAAATATCTGTTAAATGGATAAATAAATTAAGTATAGTTAAGGGTACTTAGTGTACATCACACTTAGCTCAGAGGCATAGTTAAACATGTTGAGTCATTTAGTGATTTATGATTCAGACTCTAATCAGATACAAGCATACTTTTATTGGTGCATTGTATTCATATATCATAATGAAGTTCAGAGTGATAGAGATATACATGCACACAGCACTTGGTAAGCTTTCCCCCAGCTCCCATCTCAATTCTTCCCCTTTCCTGTGCCCAAAATTGAGATTGGCATTGATAATTTTGTATATTACATTGAGTTGATTGAAGTGTTTCCTTCATCAGATCTCCCTCTCCCCACAGACTTCCTCCATCACTCCACTAGGGTTTCTCCTCCTTTGTCTGGAGTCATTTTCTATCCCAATTTCTCCCTAGCTTCCACATATGACAGAAAACATCTGACCTTTCATTTCTTGTGACTGGCTGATCTCACCTAGCATAATATTCTCTAGTTTCATCCATTTTCCTGAAAATGACATAATTGTGTTCTTCTTTGTGGCTGAGTATAATTCCACTGTATGTATATACCGTAATTTTGTTACCTTTCATCTGTTGATGGACATCTAGGCTGGTTCTATAATTCAGCTACTGTGAAATACGCTGCTATAAGCATAGATATGCATGTATTACTATAATATTCTGGTTTTAATCCCTTTGGGAAGATACCCAGGAGTAGTACAGCTGTGTTATATGGTAGTTCTATTCCCAGTCTTCTGAGGAACGTTTACACTGAAAGTTAATGTACTAATTTGCAAACCCACCAACAAGGTATCAGAGTCCCTATTTCTCTACATCCTCATGTTCATTCATTATTGTTTGTGTTTTTGATAATTGCCATTCTAATTGGGGTTAGGTGAAATCTCAGTGTAGTTTTGCTTTGCATTCCTTTGATTGAAAATGATGTTGAACATTTTTCTGTATATTTATTGGCCATTTTTATTTCTGCTTTTGTGAAGTGTCTATTTAATTTATTTGCCCATTTTTGATTGAGTTGGTCGTTTTTAGATTTTAAAAAAAATATCTTTGTATATTCTAGATACTAGCCTCTATCAGAGGAACAGCTTTCAAAGATCTCCTCCCATTTTGAGAGCTCTCTCTTAAGGCTCTTGGTGATTTTTTTTCTGTGTAGAAACTTTTTAATTTAATGCCATTCCACTTATTAATTCTCACTTCAATTTCTTGTTCTTTGGGGTCTTCTTGAGGAAGTTTCTACCAGTGCCTATATTTTGGAGTATTGGTCCTATGTCCTCTTCTAGTAATTGCAAAGTCTCTGCTTCAATTTCCCCATTATAAGCATTTATTTATAAATTCAAAATCATTATCATCTGAGATTTTATGAAACCATCTAAAATACATACCAAAAATATATGCCATTGATACTTTTATAAAAAAGCAGTAAACAACCAAAAAAAATAAAAGGTAAGTAAATATTGTCAGGTAAAAAAAGAATAAAAATCAATAGGAGGTGAACTAAGGAATAGGCCAATGATGAATGCAAACCATATTTTTGCAGTACCTTTTCCAAGTTCTTTGAAGGAGTAGCAATCTGTCAATAAGTGCTCATGTTCATGGAAGTACTGCTAGCTCGTTCTCCTAGGCTGCTCTAAATGTCTTATACAATTTCATGGAAAAATACAGGCAAACAAACAACAACAATAAACAACATCAAACTCTTTGCATTTGTAATATAATGCTATAAAAGTCACCAGATATGTATGTGCTCATATTTTTAAAGAAGACTGAAAAAAATTTTGGATGCTAGAAACTTCCCTAAGTCTTGGAACATGGATCATCAATGAACATTAATTCTGATAAAAAAAATATCCTGGTTGTAACATATGGATTAGTAGAAATATTTGCCTAAACTTTTTCATGTATTTCTATAGCCTGTGTAACTTCAAGTACATCTTTATCAAGAAAATTTTCAAGAAATACACAGATTAATGATTCTCAGATTTTAGAAGGATAAGATACTATATTCTTTATTGTAAGTAAACTTCTGTGTTATATCTTTTGTGTGTGTATGTGTGTGTGGCACTGGGGATTATTGAATCCAAGGGTGTTCTGCCTCTGAGCTACATTTCCAGCCCTGTTTTGTTTTGTTTTATTTTATTTTATTTTATTTTATTTTGAAACAAGATCTCACTACATTGCAGAGGTCCTTACTAAATTGCTGAGATTGGCCATGAACCTGAGACCCTTCTGTTTCAGCCTCCCAAGTACTGGTATTACAGGCTTGCACCACCACACCTAGCTCTGTGTTATATCTTAGGAAAACCCTTAAGAGGTTCCAATTTTCCAATTATTTTGAATCAAGTTATGAGATTTTTTAAATAAAAATATCTAATATATTATTGCTTAATCATTCATTGAAGAGCAGATTTTTTTTTGTACTGGGGATAAACCTAGAGGCATTCTACCTCTGAGCTAAACCCCCAGTTTTGAAACAATGTCTTGTTAGGTTGATAAGAGCCTCACTACATTGCTGAGGCTATCCTTGAATGTGTGATCCTCCCAAGTACTAGTAGTACAGGCCTGCGCCACCATACCTGATAGAAAGTTTTAAATAAAAAGAAAAGTTTATTTTTTGGTATTGTAGGTTTGAGTGCAATCATATCATATTATAATGTTAATTTTGGCAATATCTTTTATGGAAATAAATGCAAGCGGGGGAAAATAATTTCTTTTTTATGAAGAAAATCAGATTGTCTTGTAAGATATGTTCATTCCTTGCCATACGGAATCTACATACAAAGTAAAACAAGCTAAATATTTGTTGAAATAATTAACAAATCCTAAATCGAAATGTGTTTAGAGAATTACTGGTAACACGAGTTGCAAGAACTACCTCATTTTAAGTGACAGCAATGCTCTATGTATACCTCAAAGAATCAGAAAGAGTTGGCTTTCAGAAAATGGCTGAAAATCATGCCAGGAAATGAGAACACATACACGAAAGCACACGGACATGACTTCTGAAGCTGATCTGACTGGGAAAAGATAAAAAGATGAGCACCACACACTGAAGCACCTTTTATACCATCAAAGCAGTGTCAACTCTTTCCAGAGACACAATGAAGGGATGTAAGCAGGAGAGTGGCCTAGCAAATTTGCATTTGAGAAAGACAAATGTGGTATCAAAGTAGGGTCCTTTTTTTTTTTTTTTGAAGAGAGAAATACTGATGAAGGAGAAGTGACTCTCAGCCTAGTTAAAAAGGAAGAAAAAAGTTTAGGCAAGATATGATTAGGGGCTGAACTAAGGATTTTCAGTGTGCGAAGAGAGGACAATGAATTTTGAGGATAAGTACAAGGTAGAAGGAACAGGAACTGGTAAAAATTTATAAGTTGGAAGTTATAAGAAAAACAAAAGAAAAAAGCAAAAACATGTTTTGCCAGTAGGAAATTAAATCAAAATGAATAATGAGGGACAATTTTAGTTTTCTTTTTCCTTCTCTCTTGTCTATCGGTCTGCCTCCCCTCTCTCTTTCTCTCTCTCTTTCTTTCTTTAATTGACACTTGGGGTTGAACCCAGGAGCGTTCTCTCTCTAAGCTACATCCGAGTCCTTTTCATATTTTATTTTGAAACGGAATCTCACGAAATTACAACGCACTGGCCTTGAACCTGCGATCCTCCTGTTTTAGGGTCTCAAATACTGGGATTACAGGGATGCACCACCATACCCAGTTTTGAGGGACAATTTTACATTTACAAATACAAGAGAGTTCAGGATGAAAAAATAAATGTAAGGTACTATGAAGTGCCTGTGATTTATCACCACAACATTATTATAAATACAGGTCTGATGGTCAAAAGATAATGTTTAGTTAAATTCAGAACTCATTTATGTCTTCTTATAAAGGTCTTGAAACATTGGCTGAGCTATTCTGCTGGTTTGGGCTAAGTTTGGCTGACCTCAGGGGAACCAGCACATGTTCTGTGGCCAGTTGAGTGCTTAGCTAGGGATGATTAAATATGAAGAACATTTTAAATGACAAACTTCTTACCTCCCTGTTTTCTCCACCTTTGACAGTATCGGTAGCATTTCCAATATCTAGTATAGGGTGAAGGTGAGTCACTGGCTTGGAGATCAAATTTTAAATCTGTTTTATTAGATGTCACATCCACTAGATTCAATAAATCATTCATTTAGAATGATGACAAAAATAGATATGAAAGGTACCTGGGAAAAAGATGCTGAGATTTCAATATTTAATGAATTTATCATATAGTATATAGCAAATAAGAAAAGTATTTAAAAACTAGAATAACAAATTGTACTATTACAATCATGTAAATCAGTGCAAAATCAGTTAAAATTGAACATAAATGTTCAACGTATCTTTGAAAAGTAAAAAAATTCAAATTATGAGTCTAATTATTTTAATGTTAGAACAAAATAACCTTAAAAATAATTGTTTTAAATATGAAAATTAATATTAAAATACAAATGTAAACTTGCATGATTAGTTAATATTATAGAAAATACATATTTTAAAGGATGCAAATGTAAACTTGCATGATTAGTTAATATTATAGAAAATACATATTTTAAAGGATGCAAATTTAGGTTCTTATGCAGAAATAAGAAATGGCTGGTGAAAAGTTTAATATGTCGAGGAAAATTGTTTCTGATCCTTTTATCTGAGAAAGTAATATTTTATTAATTACTTATTAGTGCAAAGCACCTAAAGAAAAAAATAGCAAGTGTTGAATTTATCTTCAGTCACAGTTCCAAGTGAACCATTGCCTCATTAATTTTCAAAATTCCCAGAATAGTTAGATGCCATTTTAAAATCTATAGTGAGTTCTTCAAAATAATAACATCTGTTTTAGATTTTTTTATGCACTTTGAATTTCAGGGTAACATTTTCTATTGAGAATGGTTCCTTGCTGTTCAATTTTGTTTTGAAAAAATGGCCTTGAGTTTGCAGGTATGCGTCAAGTTCATGAGCCTATAATGAAACTTCTAAAAGCAGAAAAGAGGACTTGTGAAAAAATGTCTAAATAGATGCACTCACACAGGGCACTATACTCATAAACTATGAAATTTGAAATAAATCGTCATAAGAGATTAAATGCAAGAGTAGAAGTTCCAGTAGTCATTTGAAAAACTATTCATCTTGATGTTCTGATAAACCTACCTTTAGTGTTTCCTTCATCAGCAATGGAACTAGATGTCATCTATAGCTTTACCAGGGCAACAGATAGAGTAGAAATATTTGAAAAAAAAAAAAAGAAACAAACAAATGAGCCAGAGCTCCATAGGAGCTTCTTACTGACCTTCATTCATGATATGGGAATACAAGATAAGCCGACTTTCAAACCTTACTAATAGCCTGACCTGTGACATATTTTTATTCCTATTAAATTAGTGAGAGTGTAAAAAAGGAACATTTAAAGCTACCTTCATGGAGTTTTTTTTAATTAAATATCTAGTCTGTAGAGTAGCATATTTTCTGGTATATCAAGGACATTCATTCAATATGGATCTTGCCACCACAGGAACCCACAAGGACAGGAACTGGTTTGATGATGTGTTATTAGTTTTTCTCCATGACTAACAACAACAATTAAAAATTCTTTTTCAAATTCTCATTTGTCAACTCTGGGAACATATTATACATTCATTTTTCATGATATTCCACCCAGGGGTGGAATCCATACCAGAGGTGGCATAAAGATAGGTATCTTTATGCCCATAGAAAAGTAATGCATTTGCCCATGGGGTAATTGTCAATTAGAATGTACAAAAGAACTTACTTTATGGCTTTAATAAAAGTCAAATCAATTTGTATAATATTATTATTGAAATTAAATTTGATGATTTAGAAAACAATTAGATTATTAAAACATTATTTTGGTTTAATTCAATAGGTGAATAAAGTTAATTTCATTTCATTTTAAGCATACTCATTTTTTTAAGATAGAATGGGGACTTTGACAATAGAATTACTGTGAAATCAAAATATGATAATTTATTGAATGCAATTCAATGAAACAAGTTTAAAACCAATTTTATCATCCTAAGCCACAAGGAAAATATTAAATATTTTCTGCGTTTATATTCAGGAGCTAATCCTGAAAACATTTGGTCATTTCAGACTTAAAATTACCTTCAATTAAAGTAGAGTTGGACATAAAACTTTCAGCATCAATTTCAGAGGAGTCAATGTTAACAAAGACACCTGCTTTTACCAAATGTCAGTTTTATAAAGAAACTTACATGGTCAGTGCCAGGGAGACAACACATCTATGCACAAACCAGGTATTAATAAGTTTTAGCGAGCTGGGCGTGGTGGCGCACGCTTGTAATCCCAGTACTTGGGAGGCGGAGACCAGAAGATCCAGGTTCGCAGCCAGCCTCAGCTACTTAGTGAGGCCCTCCCGCAACTTCGTCAGACCTGGTTTCAATAAAGGATAAAAAATAGGGCCGGGGATGTAGCACGGAGATAGAACGCCCCTGGGTTCAATCCCTGGTACCGAAAAAAAAAACATTTTAGCAATTTCTTTTGCTGGGTTCAAACAACAGCAAGACACTGGCCACAAAGACCAATTACTCTGCTTAAATGTGTGAGTAGAGACCTATTTTCCATCCTTTGGATAAATTCTCTAAACCTTTGCTTTCATAATTTGTTAGAAATCTATGATATTAAACATTCATGATGCTTTTTGACTATTCATCCGTTGAGTTTTATTTTTCCCTTCAGGAAACTAATAATTTTTAAATCCTATTTATCAGGTGTTTATTGTATGCTAAACACTGCTCTAAATAATTGTCACTTCAATCCTGAAAATAAGACTTTATTAAATTTCACCACAGTGTTTAGTAATAAGCATTACATTGATCAAATACTTTCAGTTTAAACCCCATAGCTTTCTCAAAGCTATTCCTCTGATAGGGTACTATTATCTAGACTATACAAATTACTTAAAAGACTTAACACTAAAAAACTAATAACCCAATCAAGAAATTAACAATTGAACTAAATAGACACTTCACAAAATAAGAAATACAAATGGCCAATACACACATATAAAAATGTTCAATATGATTAGCAATTACAGAGATACAAATTAAAACTACACTGAGATTCCATCTAACCCCAATTAAAATTGCAATCATCAAGAAGTCAAACAAAAATAAATCCTGGCAAGTATGTGGGGAAATAGGAACTCTTCTACACTGTTGGTGGGACTGCAAATTATTGCAGCTGCTATGGAGATCCGTGCGGAGGTGCCCCAGAAAACTGGAAATGGATTCACATATGATCCAGCTATACTTTCCTTGATATCTTTCCAAAAGAGTTAAAGTCAAAACACCATAGTGATGCATGCAATAAACATGATCCATGTTTATTGCAGCACAATTCACCAGCCTTGGTGCTCATTAACCCGTGAATGGATAAAGAAAATGTGGTATATACACACAATGAGATTTTACTCAGCTATAAAGAAGAAAAAATTATGTCATTTACAAAAGAATGGATGGAACCAGCGAATATTATGCTAAGTAAGATCAGTCAGTCTCAGAACGTCAAGAGTCATTATGTTTTCTCTCATATGTGGAAGCTAGAGAGAAAAATAGGAAACAAAAGGTACTTCAGATAAATGGGGAGAGAGACCAGTAGAACAGTGTGAAGGGAATGGGGAGAAAATTAGCAAGGGAAAGAGGAGGATTGAGTAAAGAAACAGTACAAATCATGTTATGTTCATTTATGATGGTATCAATACTAGTCTCACTAATATGTACAGGGAGGGAGGAGTTGAGGAGTGGAGGGAGATGTGGAGAGACATCCACCAAGTGTTGTGTGTATGTATGTTTGTATCACTTTGAATCTCACTATGATGTATAATTACCATGCGCCAATAAAAGTATAAACTATTAAAAAAGGAAAAAGTAGCCGGGCGTGGTGGCGCACGCTTGTAATCCCAGTACTTTGGGAGGCGGAGACCGGAGGATCCGGGTTCGCGGCCAGCCTCAGTTCTCTCTCTCTCTCTCTCTCTCTCTCTACTTAGTGAGGCCCTCCACAACCTCGTGAGACCCGGTTTCAAAATAAAGTATAAAAAATAGGGCCGGGGGTGTAGCGTGGATGTAGAACGCCCCTGGGTTCAATCCCCGGTACCGAAAAAAAAAAACAGGAAAAAGTGGTACATAGGCACAGTGGAATACTATGAAGTCATAAAATCATGAAATCTTGTTATCTGAAACAACCTGGATGGAACTGGCAAGATCATTATGTTAAATATAATAATCCAGGCACAGAAAGGCAACTATCATATGATCTCACTCATGTATAGAATATAAAAAGTCGACTTCATGGAAGTCTATTAGAATGGTGGTTTCCAGAGCCTGAGGAGGGCAAAGGACAGAGATGGTTGGCAAGAAGTTATAGGAGCAAGAATTTCCTGTTTGCTATTGCACAGTCGGCTGACTATAGGTAATTATAATGTACTGTATTTTTCAAAAAGATATGGATTTGCAATATTTTCACCATAAATGAAGATAAATGTTTGAAGAGATAGATATATTTAACCTAACTTAAGCATTAGACAATGTATGCATGTATTGAAACATCACATGGTACCCCATCAATATACAAATATTGATGTATTTATGTACCTGTTACACAGTTTAATAAGAAAACATGAAATAGACTTAGTGGATTTTATTAATCTTTGCAGTTCTTGTGATTTCTAGGATCTGTTGGGTCCTATTGGATTCTTTGTTATACACAAAATGTGAGCATGAAAGGCTGAGGATAGATCACAGGATTCAATCATAGGCTTAAATAAAAGATTTAAAAAAACGAGGAAAGACCAACTCAAGGTACAATATCAGTAGTAGGTGAAACAGAATCTATGCTGAGTAAAAGGTTTAGACTAATGGGTGATGGCCCAAATCTAACTCAGATGTTAACAGAATTGTGTTTGTTATTTAGTTTTGTTTTGTGTTATTTTCTTTGAACAAAATTTTTCCAGCTACTTCTAAACATGCAAATATTGAAGAGTACTTGATTCCTGGAGAATGTTTGGACCAAATTGTTTTAATGTTTTTTCTAATTATGTTTCTTCTCTTTTGCCTAACATTATAAGGTCTTAAAGGACTTTCCTCATTCCTACCAAGAGTAAAATATTGAGGCTCTTTTCTTATGTTTCACTCAGTTAAATGCTCATTTAAAGAAATGGGAGCTTATAGTACAAAAACAGTCACTGCAACTCATTCTTACAGAGTATTACAGAAACAGAGCAAACAAAAATTAACTTATAAGGCCATTTTGCCAGTAAGAAACTCATTTTTGTTTTTTGTTTAACATGAACCTTTGGAAGAATACCAAAAGAAAGCAATATTTAAAACAGTTGAGCTTTCCTTAGGTAGCAATCAAATGAACCCTTTACTTGTCTGAAATTGATGTCTCTGCTTTATAAACAAATTGAATGAAATAGTTTAACTGTATTTCTAATTAATTTGGAACACCTATGCCTATTAGTAATCATGATACAAAAGAATTAGCTCTTCCTGCAGATATAGATAATGTAAAAAACATCACCAGAACTTATTCCCTTGAAAAGATCACAGGAAATAGGATTTTTTTGTTTATCTGATTAATTTGAGAGGCATTTAATTGCATAACCTCTAGGGAATTTTGCAATTCATTAGATAAAAGAACATGCAAGTACTTTCTTGCTGGATATTTTCTTTTTGATTCCTGTGATTGGCATCTTATGAAAGAGAACTCTTTCTCAACATTTTGAGGACTTGTCTGAGACCACTATATAAAAGGCTTTTAACAAAGCCCACTACAATACACAATTTTCTGTAGACATGTTACTCAATATTCATGCATTGTTTCATTTATTCATAATGCATGTGTTTAAGGATAGAATGTATATACCAAGCTATGGGTTATAACTTCCACAGAGACTTCTCTTTTTTTATGTACTTTTATTGGTGCTTTATAGCCTCACATCATAATAGTGATAGTGACATACATGCACACTTTGAACCAAATACCAGATGTTATGGATATTAAAAATGATGAAAATTATCAGAATATTTATACTTGATTAAAAATTAGTACATGTTTATTAAATATAATTTATAAAATATAGAAATTGTATATTTTGTATGTATTCTTTTTATAGTAAATCATAAATTTTATTTTTATAATGTTGATATCATAATTATTACTTGAAATATATCATAATATTTCCACATCATTAATATTACCAAGGAATATGATTTTAAAACTTGATTTACATTTTCATTTTTTGAATATACCAAATGTATTGTCAGAAATTTAGCTTTCAGATTTGTCTATTGTATATAAATTTTTCTTGAGATTAATTTCTAAAAACAATCTGGTCAGAGGTAAGGGTAATTGTAAATTGCATATGTATTGAAAGATTGCTCTATGAAATAATTATAAAAGATTAATTCATCTTAACATATTAAGCACTTGATAAGCATATTTATCTCACACAATATTATTTTATATAATTGTATTTTAGAATATAATAAATATGTAATAATACTAGAAAATAAGAAAAACAATGTTAAATCATCAAAGAAGAATCACATTCTGAATAGAAAAAAGGAATCAAACATAAACTAAATTATTTGCAGTAGAGAATATTGGCATAGATGAGGGTGACTAGTTTGGAGTTAATAGTGATATAATGAGTCACAGAGGTCTGTGGAGTCAATGTCAGGATTATTACTTGGGAAATTACATTGAAAATTAATGCGACCACATCCAGCCTGACTTTAGTAGTAGTTTTACAAAGATCTTCACCTCTTGCTAAGACTACTATGAGTACCAGAGTCAGAGAGACAGGCCAGTGCTCATAGCAAAATCTCATCAGCATGTTGCAGCTCTTCATTAAGCAAACACCCTATCAATCTTGATCTTTCTTGTATACCAAAAAGCGAAGTCCTTATAATCTGTACCTAGGATCAAGGACAGGAAAACATGGATATCCAATTTTAATGATCAGTAGACAACAGAGAATCATCAAACTTTGGAAGAAGTCTAACCATTTTATAGAAAGGTACCATTTTAAGAAATAAAAGAAAAAAATTACAGAAAGAAGCAAGTTTAATAGAGCCAAACACTTAAAGCGGAATCGATGATATAAAAGTTCAAAGCAAATATTACACTAGAATAAAAAATGGAATTTATCCTAAAATCTAAGCCCCCTGCTAGAATGTAAGTTCTATAACAGCAATTATGTTTCCTGTTCTTCTGACTGCTGTATTCCCAGAGCTGACAGTTAGTAAATGTTCAATAAATATTTATTCAATGAACAAATACAACATAAAACAAAGAGATGGAAGGTAGAAAGAAAATTTCAAAAAAAGGAAAGATTTCACAACAGTCATCTCCAAGTACTATTGAAAAGAAGAAATTCCCTGAAGAATCATAGAAGAGAACTCCTAAGATCAAAGACATGAATCTTTCAAGAAATATTAACAAATTTAATAAATATAAGATTTTTTAAAATACATTTACTAATTCTTGTTAATTATCAGATACTAAATTTCTATCCCCAGAGCACAGATTGCATTTTCCAACTATTTGTGAATGACTCCCAAATAACACTATTTCATTAATACAACCAGAAAATATCAAGAGAATGAGTCACACATTCTATGTTATCTGACTAGAATCCAATCAATTTAGAAATTAACAATAAAACAAGAGCTCAAAAAATCCATTCACTTGGAAATTTAAATGTGTCCAAATAAATTAGTATCTTTACTGAGAAGATTAAAGCAAAAGGGAAAAATACTTTAAAAATAAGCTAAAATGAAGACACTGCACATGAATACCTATGAAAT
This sequence comes from Glis glis, assembly GCA_004027185.1. Classification (NCBI taxonomy): domain Eukaryota; kingdom Metazoa; phylum Chordata; class Mammalia; order Rodentia; family Gliridae; genus Glis; species Glis glis. Next base: position 2,265 of record PVJS01013668.1, on the reverse strand, counting down.
GTGTCCAAATAAGAATACTTACAACAATTATATGGCTTCAATATATATATTAGAATATAAAAAGACATTAAATTATGCACACAATCAAGAACCCAAAATAAGGATAAGAGATGTGGAAGGGAACTGTTAATTGGGATATCCATTCATTTTTTCATTCAATCATGGAACACAAAATATATGCCAAGCATTAAAACTAACTGACTAAAAAATACAATGGCCACCAAAAGGGTACCATTTCTGGCTTCTGACAACTAAGAGTCTATCAAGAAAGATAGATGTTTAAAAGCAGACAAAAATATAAATAAAACAAGGCAGATAACTAAGTTCTCTGGGGGAGCTAGAAAAGATTTTTCTAAGTTTTGACCGTTGCGATGAGATCCGCAGGCTGCACAAGGTTCACTAGGTGAAGGGCAGGCATACAGAATGATAGGCATCGTAGGTGCAAAGGCACTGTGGTGTGACACATTACAGCAACCAGAAGACAGCAGGACCCGATGAACAGCTTTCGAGGAAGTGAGCATGTTGCACCGGCTGTTGGCTGTGTCAGGAACTGCACACAGAATCAACTACTGGAGCAGAGCCAGCTCTATAGCTTGCTTCCTTAGGTCTAGTCTACTGAGACAGAGTGCTCACAAGTCAAGTCAGGCAAAGCAACTTTGTCACTTAGAGATAGGCTCTAAGGACTTTCAGAAGCATAAGAACCCTAGTGAGCTGGTCTCCAAGGCTCAGCAATACAGCCCAGGGCTGATGGTGTCTACTCCGTGTATGCCCATCAAGAGTCAGTGGGGGACTCTGGAAATACTGCTTTGAAATTTATATTCTGCACCTTGAGCACAAGCAACATGCTCTGAGAGAAGCAGATACAGAGTCTGTGTTGTTCTGGATTTTTCAGCCCTATAACAGAATGCTACATTCTGTAGTTATTCTGAGACCTGTCAGTGGGAGAAGGCAGAAGAGCTGTGTTGGCCAAACCCATCAAGGGAGCTGTGCCCTCCATAAGTACATGAAGGGCCATTGGTTCATGTTTACAGCCAGGATCTAGATTTGTACAGAGCTGTGAGACCATAGATATGGTGGGAGCTGAGGAGGAGTCATGCTGTAGTTCAATTTGCATTCTGCAAAGGTCCCTCTAGCTACTTGTGGTAAGTAGGTGGAAAGGTCAGGTTAGGTAGACTGAACTCAGACACAATAGTTAGGAAACTATAGTTATCCACGTGGGAAAGAGCAGGTGCTTTTCTAGAATGACCATGAAACAGGGAAATGATGGGGTCAAACCTGAGGAATATTGTAGGGTCAAGATCAATAAGAGTACAGAGCAATAAAATAAAAATCAACACAGACAGTAGATTTAAACAAAAGCTCAACATAAGTAGAATCTGAGAAATGAATTTTAAAATAATAAGAAGCCATTTTCACCCATAAGATTGACAAAAATTAAATGCTCAATAATATTAACTACTGGCATGTATATGACACTGAGAATATAAATTGAGACAGCTACTCTTTGGGAGTGATTTGAAAGTACTTGTTATTTTATTTGTTTTTTGGGCCTGGGGATTGAACCCAGGGACATTCTATCTTTGAGCTACATCCTCAGTCCCCCCCCCCCATTTTTTCTTTATTTTATTCTTTATTTTAATTTATTTATTTATTTTATTTATTATATTTATTGGTGCATTGTAGTTATATAGTTATATATTTTGGTAAGTGTCAGGATATCAGAAGCATGCATGCACACATTGCTCATTTAGCCCTCCCTCAAATCCCACCCTATTCCCTCCCCCTTCCCTCCTTTCCATGCTCAGCATAGTGATTGACTCTGATAAATTTATTTATACACATCATGTGCATTAGTGTATTTCCCTCTTCCCCCCTCCCATCTCCCTCAGTTAGGTCGCCTTCTTTGCTAAAATAAAGTTTTCTCCTTCTCTGTCTGGAGTTTCTTCTAAGTCCCATTCTCCCTAGCTTCCACATATTAGGGAGAACATCTGACTTTTCACTCTTTGTGACTGACTAATCTCAATTAGCATAATGTTCTCCAGTGCCCTCCATTTTCCTGCAAATAATGTAATTTTGTTCTTTATGGCTGCATAAAATTCCATTGTGTACAATCGCATAGTTTTGTCATCCATTCATCTGTCGATGGACACCTTGGCTGGTTCCAAAGTTTGGCAATTTTGAATTGTGCAGCTATAAACATAGATACACATGCATTAGTCTGGTAGTTTGGTTTCTGATCTTTTGGGTAGATGCCTAGAAGTGGTA
>PVJS01013667.1:8559-41812 GCA_004027185.1 Glis glis | reverse complement strand
CTCTCTCTCTACCTAGCGAGGCCCTCCGCAACTTCGTGAGACCCGGTTTCAAAAATAAAGCATAGAAAAAATAGGGCCAGGGCGTAGCGCAGAGGTAGAACGCCCCTGCGTTCAATCCCCGGTACCGCAAAAAAAAAAAAAAATAAGAGAAATTTACTTGTATTAATTAAATTACAGATTGTTCCTGGCATCCTCATGACGTACGTCTAAGTCATGTAGGATACAAACAATAAGTAATGTCAGTGAAAAGCAATACCCAAATGCCACCAAGACCTCCCGGGCCATCACTGCAGTTACCTCTGACATGTGCTATCTGAATATGCTATAATTTGATGTGCCGGCTAAATGGATTTATAATCTATATTCTTGAGTTTAATTAAACCAATTTATAAAATGGACAAGTAGCTTTAAAATATGCCTATAAAGAATCCTCTGCTTGAAGACAATACGATTAATACAAGCACAAAAGAGAATAATAGAGGATGGGTATTTGCCTACTAATGCAAGCTCATCAAGCCACAGTAACGAGGTAAAAATAATGGCAATAATGTACCCTTACTATGATATGATGCGAATGGCACTTTACCTTTGTGGTCTTCCTCTCAAAAAACCACAACCTCAGCCGGGCGTGGTGGCGCACACTTGTAATCCCAGTACTTAGGAGGCTGAGACAGGAGGATCGCAGGTTCGCAACCAGCCTCAGCTACTTAGTGAGGCCCTGTTTCAAAATAAAGAATAAAATATAGGGCTGGGAGTGTATGCGGGTATAGCTCAGAGGTAGAATGTCCCTGGGTTCAATCCCCATTACTGCAAAAAAAGAAAAAAAAAACATAGCCTCTGCTAGGCATGATGGTGCACACCTGTAATCCCAGGACTTGGAAGGCTAAGACACTTAGAATCACAAGTTCAAGGCCAGCCTCAGTAATTTAGCAAGCCCTGTTTCAAAATAAAGGGCTGGGGGGTATAGCTCAGTGGTAGAGTGCCCTTGGCTTCAATCCCCATACCATAAAAAACAGACAAACAAAATCCATAACCTCATTTTTTATGAGAAAAAAAAGTCAGACAAATTCCAGTTTTAGAACATTCCACAAAACACGCGACTAGTACTCCCTGACACTGTCAAGGTTGTCAAACACAAGTCAAGTATGAGAAACTATCAGTGCAGAGGAAGCTAAAGAGACACGATGATTAAATATAATGTGGTCCTCTGGATGGGATCCTGGAGCAGAAAAAGGTATTAAGTTAAAACCAGGCAATATGAATAAAAATGAACTTTAGTTAATAATAATGTATCAATATTGGTTCATTGTGACAAATGCACCATTACTATTTTTAAAATGGCAATGTAATAAGATCTAAAAAGCAGCCCAAATTTTTAAAAATTATCAAGACTACTGGAATGAGAATTTAGTTAATAAACACTACCCCCACATGTATATTAAGCTTTAGACATTAGCTAATAAAAAGATATTTCAGAATTTATAATAAACATATATTCACATGAGAGATACATAGTTCAAACATGACAAAGGCAAAACAGTAAATCTGGGGATTAGAATTAAAATGTCTTGATTATGGGCTGGGAATGTAGCTCAGTGATAGAGCACTTGCTTGGCATGCACAAGGCCCCAGGTTCCATTCCCAGCACTGCAGAAAACAAAAAAAACAAAAACTCTTAACTAAATTCAGTATTTTCTTCATAAAACTATAGTATACCACACTTCCCTACCAGAACTACTGTTACTGAATAAAGTATAGTGTAACAATCATACATCCTGGTTTGTACAGAATTACCCTGGTTTGTGACTGCTGTCTTAACATCTCACTCAGTTTAAAATGTGTCCTGAATTTTTTCTTTTTGTCCATGCTGGGGATCAAACCCAGAGCCACACACATAAGCTAGAGGAGAGCTCTGCCGCTGAGCCACACCTCCAGCTCCCTGGGTTTTTTCATTAGATAGCTGAGATAGTAATGACATACCTCCACTTTACACTTCCAGTGTGTGAGATGCAACAAACACAGGTTCTCAATTTAATAAGTGATTGACTCTGGAAGATGCCCACTGATGACCCATCTCGCCCAATCCCTTTCTGACCCCAATGTAACTAACACCTTCCTTTCTTGGACAGCATCCAAGGCCTGGTTGATAAACTTAGTGCACTCCAACACAAGCAGCTCTGGGTGTATAGATCTAGAATAGTCGAATAAGTATTTGATAGCCAGGCAAGGTGATGCACGCCTATAATCCCAGTACTTGGGAGTCTGAGACAGGAGGATTGCAGGTTCATGGCCAGCCTCATCAATTTAGCAAGGCCCTCCGCAACTTAGTGAGACCCTGTTTCAAAATTTAAAAAATAGGACTGGGTGTGTAGCTGAGAGGCAGAATGACCCTGGGTTCAATTGCCAGTACCACAAAAATAAATAAATAAACAAACATAAAAATAAAAATAGAAAATAGGGCTGGGGTGAAGCTCTGAGATAGAATGCCCCTGGGTTCACTCCCTAGTACCACAGACACACACACACAAAAAGTTTTTTTGTGTGTGTGGTACCAGGGATTGAACCCAGGGGCATTCTACCTCCGAGCTACACCCCCGGCCCTATTTTTATTCTTTATTTTGAAACCGGGTCTCACGAAGTTGCGGAGAGCCTAAGTAGCTAAGGCTGGCCGCAAACCCGGATCCTCTGGTCTCCGCCTCCCAAGTACTGGGATTCAAGTGTGGGCCACCACGCCCGGCCAGCGTATTTGAAAAAGTATTTCAAAAAAATACTTTTTTTGAAAGTATTTGACTCTTCTGCTTGTACCAACTATTTGGTTGGGCAGTTTTGCTCCAGTCTATGTTTCAGCCTGTAAAATATACAAAGTTTCTCATTAAGCAAGCTGAGCATGGACATGGGAAATTATAGATTAGGTAAAATATGTAAGGGAAATAGAGTGTATATAAAATACAATAAAGAGTTTGCCATACTACACTGGTTTTGCCATTTAATGAATGGTACACATCTCAGCTCACGGCAGTGGAGGAGCAGTGGGGAGAGCAGGAGCAGGACAGAGGACAGAGACGGTCCTCGTGCGATGTCCCCAGTGGCTCACCCCCAACAGCCAGGCCCCACTCTGAACCTTGCTGCATTGGGGACTGGGATTCAACTATGGGCTTTGGGGGACACAGTCCAGACCCAAACCATAGCAGAGTACAAGTACTTAAGCATGGCCCTATGAGCACTCCCCTGTGTCTATTAGCCACAGAGTTAATAAATATTAGAGTCTTCAAAGAACTAATTTGTACATCCACCTAAACATCCTTCAATGATATTAAGCTTTTTTGTAAACTAGTACCCTAAATTCTGGTTGTACTTTGTTCAAATCAGTAGGAATTCTTTAATCAAAGCACTGGACAAGTGACGGGCATGGTGGTGCACGCTTGTAATCCCAGTACTTTGGGAGGCGGAGACTGGAGGATCCGGATTGGCGGCCAGCCTCAGCTCTCTCTCTCTCTCTCCCCCTGTCTCTCTCTCTCTCTCTACCTAGTGAGGCCCTCCGCAACTTCATGAGACCCGGTTTCAAAATAAAGTATACAAAAATAGGGCCGGGGGTGTGGCGCGGAGGTAGAACGCCCCTGGGTTCCATCCCCGGTACCGCAAAAAAAAAAAAAAAGCACTGTACAAATAAACACATGGCTAAAGCTTTTAACAAGTGGTGCTTTTTAAAGATAATACTTAAAAACTGGAAGACTGAAATTTACTGCCAACAAAGAAAAAATGAGAGCACAAATAGTGTACAAGATTTAATTTTGAAATTCTATAATTGCATACCTATTTCAACTCCTGGAAATAATATTTTGAAGGAGCTTCTATTTATAACTGGATATATTGCATTCAGAATTAAATGGAAGAAAACTGAAAAGACATGTGATTTTAAAGAATATAAATTTGGCAAAACATCAAAATAATCCTAAATACAGGCAACTGATCTGGTCTGACAAGTTTTGTCTTACAATCCCCAGTACTAAAAAAACAAAACACTAAAGAAAGAAAGCTAATCTAAAAGAAGACAAAAAGATAGTATCTGTTAAAATATTTGGGCTTAAATAGTTATACACTTAAAACAAACACAAAAAAAATCTATTTGAAATATTCTCCATTGAGCAGAATTTTCCTGGAGCCTCTCTGCTACCTTAGCACTCACAGAAAGATGGATTTTTTTCTGTTAATTATAACTTCAAAAAAGATTGTAGGAAATTTTAAGAAAACTTTTAAAATAGCCGGGCGTGGTGGCGCACACTTGTAATCCCAGTACTTTGGGAGGCGGAGACCGGAGGATACGGGTTCGCGGCCAGCCTCAGCTCTCTCGCTCTCTCTCTCCCTGTCTCTCTCTCTCTCTCTCTCTCTCTCTCTCCTTAGTAAGGCCCTCCGCAACTTTGTGAGACCCGGTTTCAAAATAAAGTATAAAAAATAGGGCCAGGGGCGTAGCGCGGCTCCTGCGTTCAATCCCCGGTACCGCAAAAAAAAAACCTTTTAAAATAAAATCATATTGCAAAATGTATTCTTCAGAAAACTGATGCAATAGTATAGACAAAACAGCTAAAAAGAAGGTGCATTAATTTATGTTCTTTTCGTAATGTTCTTATAATCACAATAGTTTTTGTCCTAGAGTACACAGATGTTTTATATTTTGAAAAATTCTTATTGAAAACAATAATACATTAAATATATGTAGTGTATATATAAGTATATATTTCAAAATATATGTATTATTACTTTTAGTGCTTCTCTTATTCCCAATAGTATTCCAGTTCTGACAATAAATTATATACGTGAAACTAATAAACAGCACACTGAAATAGGCCAGAATATTCTGACCAAAGTAAGAAATGTCTTATCTACCCCCTCTTTTTTAACTAGATCATTTACCACTCAGTGTTCAAAAAAAGAAAAAAAATAGCTTATTTTTTTCATAAGATTTCCAAATCTCTATTCTGACCCTTTTCAGGTCATCATTCATGTAACTCATAATTTCATACTTTTGCAATTAGTCTACTGTACCTATATAAAAAAGCTGTATCTTCTTTAAAAATTTATGAAAAACATATTTTGTCTTAATCACAAACATTAACTCAAACACAATTGTGTATTTGGTGACTATTGGGAACATCAAAGACCAGAGACTGTATCTGTTCAGCTTTTTTTTTTTTCCAGAAAGTGATACATTCTTACATGCACACAACATTTCTTGGTATGTTTCCCTCCATACCCTATTCCAACACACACACCAACAGGAAGGTTGTTTGTTTGTTTGTTTGTTTGTTTGTTTGTTTGCAGTACTGGGGATTGAACCCAGAGGCTTCTACCTCCAAGCTACACACCAGCCCTATTTTTTATTCTTTATTTTGAAACAGGGTCTCACTAAGTTGAGGAGGGCCTCTAAGTAGCTGAGGCTGGCCACGAATCTGGGATCTTCCTGTCTCAGCCTCCCCAGTACTGGGTTTACAAGTGTGCGCCACCATGCCTGGCTAGGAAAATTTAACACTTGACAGTGATAAAGGAGGCAAGAATCCAAACAGTAAAGATAGCCATTTGAAATAAAGTCAAATAAGATTTCACACACTAGGTTTTATATTTACCTATAATTAGTAAAAAATTACTCTTAATTTCCCCTCAACTGATTTACTAATAAAAAATGCTTACCAAAATAATTATTTAAAATGCTATTCAGGCAGGGTATGGTGGCACATGCCTATAACCACAGTACTTGGGAGGCTGAGACAGGAGGATTTCAGGTTCTCCACCAGCCTCAGCAAGGCCCTCTCCAACTTAGTGAGACATGTTTCAACAATTAAAAAAAAAATAGGGTGTAGCTAAGAGGTAGAATGCCCCTGAGTTCAATCCCCAGCACCACTAAAAAAAAAAAAAAAAAGAAAGCTATTCAGGATAATACTCATAATACCTTAAAAAATGGATTGATATTATATATAGAAATAGAAAAATATTTATTCCATTTTAAAATCAGTGAACACATTTAAATATTGATGACAACAACATATATATTAGATAATACAAACATGAAAATTACTAGTTGGAATATTATTTCAGATTAAAATTGAAATATAAAGTTTTCTAAATTCTGTTCACTAAAGTCTTTCCAGACATGAGGATCTTCTGCCATCATGTGGAAATTTCTAAAATAACACATACATTTTAAAAACTACTGTATCTGGCTGGAGTATTAGTTTACCCAAAGTTTCCAATATTTGGAAACGTGAATCCAGTTGTAAATTAAAGTACCTATTATTAGAATTTAATAAAAGATTTCTGTAGACAAAGATGCATTTCTTCCTGAGAAAAGATGCTGCTCATTTGTAGAACAAGAAAAATGATTGGCAGACACTCAACTTCATTTTTGTTTCTAAGACTCTCAGCAGTTATAGCTCTTCTAGATCTTTCCCAGTTCATGATCTTAAATTCTTTACTCTCTCCTTATGTCTCCCCCACCTTAGGCACTTAAAATACCCTATTAAATTGAAAAAAACAGCTGGGCCTGGTGGTGCACTCTTGTAATCAGAGTACTTGGGAGGCTGAGACAGGAGGATCCAGGTTCGCAGCCAGCCTCAGCTACTTAGTGAGGCCTCCACAACTTAGTGAGACCTTGTTTCAAAAATAAAGAATAAAAAATAGGGCTGGGAGTGTAGCCCGGGGGTAGAATGTCCCTGGGTTCAATCCCCAGTACTGCCAAAAAAAAGTTACAAATAAATGGAAAAAGAAACAGGAATTTAAGCTAAATTGTCCTGAATAAGTAGGAACCACAGAGGGACAACACTAGCTTTATAAAGATCAAAAGCTTATTAACACCACATAGCAAGGAAATAATTAAAAAGTGAATCAGCTATCCCTTCACTCATATGCCCAATGATTTGACAGTATGTCTAGATCAAGACATGAATAAAATGCTTGGAATCAGCCTAGTACCCTGTGAAACATAACACTGAATTCTCATATATTTATGAAATGCAATTTAAGAATTTAAGCCTTTGTTTAAACTGTTAATCTTTATAAAGACTGCAGTTCACACATTTGATTGGTTAACTTTTTATCCCAATGTGAACATCAGCATAATCACTCATTTTTCTTTGGGGGTGAGAGATTTACTCAGCATTATAAACAAAAAACTGTCCTAGTCATTTTAAAGAATGCAAAGATAAGTAAAACCTTTTTGTCCTCCAGGAACTATCCGTGTACTTGTGGCAAAAAGGTATACAGAAACAACTATAAAACAATGTAGAAAGCAGTAAGAACCAAATAGAAAACAAAAAAAATATGTTTTGGGAAATTAGAAGACATAGAGATTTGCTTTATATGGGAACACTTAATCAGAAAAGAGAGCATAAGCTGGGCGTGGTGGCTCATGCTTATAATCCCAGTACTTGGGAGGCTGAGACAGGAGGATTGTAGGTTCGAAGACAGCCTCAGCAAGTAGTAAGACTCTCATCAACCTAGCAAGACCCTGTTTCAAAATAAAAATAAATAGGGCTGGGGGTGTAACTCAGAAGTAGAATGCCTCTGGGTTCAATCCCCAGTACGAGAGAGAGAGAGAGAGAGAACATAAGATTGGTGCTGTTTTGAAAGATATTTTAGGGTTCGACTGTGCAGAAAAACGAAAAGATTTAAACCAAATAAAAAGTGAGACAAAACAACTTGGCCACTTTCAGAGAACAACACTGAGCTGAATGACCAGAACACAGAATTCATGACAAAGAATATTGAGATATAAGGTAAGAAAATATATTTGGGCCAGATTTTGTACTTTTTAATTCCGGGTTAAAGAGAAAACAGATGGGTTTTGATAAAGGCAATAAAATAATAAAAGTGCTTTGTAAGGCAACAGTTAAACTAAACATAAAATTATTTATGAACTTATTATAAACATTCAGAGGTAATGACAACTGGAATAGAAGCAACAGTTCAGAGTTCTGATACTATAAAAGAGAATCAAGAGGATTTGGCAACTAATTGCCAAAGAGACAGAATTAAAAATAATGAAATTATGTAATTTTTCAGCACCCTCAAAAGTCTTACCTGGATATCTCGCCTTTTTATTAAGCTCCTTCCTACCCCACACTAGAGCTAAAATAGGTGACATATACTGAGCACTTATGCTGGGCATGGTGGCACACACTTGTAATCCCAGTACTTGGGAGGTGGAGACAGGAAGATCGGGGTTCGCGGCCATCCTCGGCTAATTAGTGAGGCGCTCCGCAACTTAGTGAGACCCTGTTTCAAAATAAAGAATAAAAAATAGGGCTGGGGGTGTAGCTCGGAGGTAGAATGCCCCTGGATTCAATCCCCAGTAACACACACACACACACACACACACACACACACACACATACACACAAGAAAAACCTACTGAGCACTTAATATGTGCAAGGCACTGTATAACTACTATGCATACATTACCCTATTTAATCCTTATCTTCGAGGTAAATACTATTGCTATGCCCATTTTACTGATGAGGAAACTGAGGCTTGGAATGTAACCCATCATATAACCCAAGGTCACATAGTAAGTGGCTAGATGTTAACCAATGTCAGATAACCATTAACATGTCAGTTGTCAATACATTTAAAATGGAATCCCTCATAGGGATAAATATAAATTTTAACAGAAACTGAAAGATAAAAAGATCTTCAAAATGTAATGAAATGGAGCCATAAGAAATGGCAAGTTATAGGATAGACCTATTGGGTGGAGAACTGCCCAATCATAAATCCAATGACTAAGAGAAAAAGAAGTTTTTCCTCCTATATTCATACTCCAAGTCTTTGTTTGCCTTCTTGCCAAAAGACCAACATTCTCAACTACTATTCTTTAAGGCACAATGGGTCTATTCTATCATATACAGATTGGTAAACAGACTCATAATTCCTCAAAATCACTGACCATGTATCAGTGTCTGTATCACCTAAAAAACAGTAGGCACTGAGTGAATGAGTAAGCAAAGGAGCTCAGCTGGCTGCTTCTGTCTAGTCCCCTCAGCATAGTGTGAATGATACCCTCACACTGTTCAGTTTACATTTTGTACAATTTTGCTATGTACCCACCTTGAACTTGATCTCAAATCCTGTTCCTGATCTTTTGTCTACTTTCCTTTTTTTAACTTAATAGTGCCCTCTGGATTGTCCCTGACACTTAACTTGTTAAGGCCACAGACAAACACAATTGGCTTCATTTATATTAGAAGAAGTGTTTCTCCTAAATCCCAAGAAATTTCCAAGGGTTCTCATTAACTTCTTTCTCAGTTATCAAGGAAAGGATTTTCTTTCCATGGGATCTAACAGAACCGATGTTTGGTAGTGAGAAGGCTTCTCTTTTGACTGGCAATCTACTTCTCTGTGCGGAGGATCTGAGAGATGTGAACAAGTTCCCAATGTTCTCAGCTTTAATTTTACTGTCGACTCTTGAACAACATGGGTTTGACTACACAAGTCCACATATATGCAGATTTTTTTTTGTGTGTGTGTGTGTGTGTGGTACTGGGGTTTGAATACAGGGGCATTCTACCTCCAAGCTACACCCCCAGCCCTATTTTATTTTCATTTTGAAACAAGGTCTCCCTAGGTTGATGAGGTCTCCCTACTTGCTGAGGCTGTCCTTGAACATATGCAGGATTTTTTAAAGATCTCCAGCAATTTGAAAAAACTCACAGATCAACCAAATAGCCTAGAAATATTGAAAAAAAGAAGAAAGTATGTTGTGAATACATAAAATATATGAAGATACTGGTCTATTGTGTCATTTGCTACCATAAAATATACACAAATTTGCTGGATATTAAAGTTGCAACCCCTGCTTGTCTTCGAATTCCATTAGCATGGATAACCTTGCTCCAGCCCTTCATCTTTAGTTTGTATCTTTACTTGCAAGGTGTTTCTTGCAGACAGCATACAGATGGATTATGATCCATTTTGACACCTTATGTCTTTTGAATGGGGAATTGAGGCCATTGATATTCAGCGTGACTACTGAGAGATGATTTTTAATTCCTAATATTTGAGGTGTAACTTCTGCTTGAGGTAGTGTTTGGTCTTCTTTGCTTAGTTGTTCTTTTGATGGAAATCATTGTTTCTCTGGTTCTGGCATTTATTTTTTATTTCTTCTTTGTAATTTATCTCTGAGTATTTTCTCTAGTGCTGGTTTGGAGAACATAAATTCTTTTAGCTTCTGTTTGTCATAGAAGATTTTTATTTCCTCATCAGATTTGATAGACATATAAGCACGGGTAAAACCTTCCTCAACAAGACCCCAAAGACGTATTAAGAAATTAAAATGAGGATTAATACATAGGATTGCATTAAATTGAAGAGTTTCTGTGCAGCAAAGGAAACTATCAAGAACCTCAAGAGAGAGCCAATAGAATGGGAGATTTTTGCCAGCTACTCCTCTGATAGAGGACTAATATCTAGAATATACAGAAGACTCAAGAAACTCACTGCCAAAAAGCAAATAACCCAATCAAAAATGGGCAAGTGAACTAAATAGACACTTCACAAAAGAAGAAATACAAATGGCTAATAAATGTACGAAAAAATGTTCAATATCATTAGCAATCAGAGAGATGCAAATCAAAACTACCCTGAGATTTCACCTAACCCCAATTAGAATGGCAATCATTAAAAACACCAACAATAACAAATGCTGGCGAAGATGTGGAGAAGTAGGAACTCTAATACACTGTTGGTGAGATTGCAAATTAGTGCAACCACTCCGGAAAACAGTGTGGAGGATCCTCAGAAGACTGGGAATGAACCTACCATATGACCCAGCTATACCACTCCTAGGTATCTACCCAAAAGAATGGAAACCAGACTATCATAGTAATGCATGCATATCTATATTTATAGCTGCACAATTCACAATTGCCAAACTATGGAACCAGCCAAGATGTCCGTCAATGGATAAATGGATTACAAAACTATGGGATATATACACAATGGAATTCCACTCAGCCATAAAGAACAAAATTATGTCATTTGCAGGGAAATGGATGGAAGTGGAGAACATTATGCTAAGTGAGATTAGTCAGTCACAAAAAGTGAAAGGTCAGATGTTCTCCCTCATATACAGAAGCTAGGGAGAAATTGGGACATCGGAGGAACGCCAGACAAAGGAGGAGAAATCTTACTTGAGTGAAGTGGACCTAATGAGGGAGATGGGAGGGGAAAGAGGGAAACACCTCAATGGTCATGATGTACATACACAAACTTATCAAAACCTATCACTGTGCTGAGCACAGGAAGGAGTGGAGGGGAAGGGAATAGGGCGGGAACTGGGGAGGGCTCAGTGAGTACTGTGTGCATGTATGCCTCTGTCACCCTGAACTTCAACAAGATGTATGATTGCAATGCACCAATAAGAAAGATATATATATTTGTGTGTGTGTGTGTATATATATATGGTGTGTGTGTATACATATGATACACACACACTTACTATAAAGGGTTACAATTTATCAAAACTTACACACAAAGACCATACATGGCACCATTCACAGTGAAGAGAAATGTAAACAAATGTAAGATGCAATATTAAATCATAACTCCATAAAACTAACTGGAGTACATACTGTACTCTTGTAATAATTCACAGCCACCTCCTGTTGCTATTCCAGTGAGCTCAGGTTGAAAGCATCCACCTTAAAACACCATGTGATCTAATCATCTCCACAAGTTCATCATGTCAGTAAAAAAACACAATTGCAAAAAGTTGTAGTAAAAAGTGCTCTCTGGCAGTTTTCTTGTTTTCACATATATGATACATGTGATATATACAACGTGTTAATCAACTGTTTACGTTATTATAAGGTTTCCAGTCAGTAGCAGACTACTAGTAGTTAAGTTTGGAGGATCCAAAAGTAATATGCAGATATTTTACTGCACTGGGGTCAATGCTCCTCACCTCTGTGTTGTTCAATGGTCAACTTTGGGCAATATACTTGCCCAAAGAAACAATGTAATAAGTAGGAAATGGTAGTTAGGCTCCTAAACAGCCCTACAAAAAAAAAAGGAAAACAAAACAAAACAAAAACTAGCCCACAGTGCACTTAAATATTCACAATAGCAATTATATTTTATCTTATTTTTCACTATATATCTACCATATTTATGTTATATTCAGGACTAAATCACTGCTTATGGCTAATTCCAGTTTACATATCAGTATTCAAACTAAGAGGAGTATGAATTATCATTATTACCTTCCAAATATTATGCAGAGCAATAAACTACTGGGTATAATAAAACTATTGTAAATATTAAGCTAACAAATATATTTAAAAGCACCACATATAGCCATAGGCTAGGATAAAGCAAAATTTTAAAGAAAAGAAAATCATTAACATTTGAAATTCCAGTTATGTTTTTATAAAGAAAAATAACTACTAAATAACTTTTTTTTTTTTTTTTGCGGAACCGGGGATTGAACGCAGGGGCGTTCTACCTCTGCGCTACGCCCCCGGCCCTATTTTTTATACTTTATTTTGAAACCGGGTCTCAAGAAGTTGCGGAGGGCCTCACTAAGGAGAGAAAGAGAGGGAGAGGCAGAGACAGAGAGAGAGCTGAGGCTGGCCGTGAACCCGGATCCTCCGGTCTCCGCCTCCCAAAGTACTGGGATTACAAGCAAATAACTTTTCAAACTTTGCATAACTTCATACTAACCCTGCTACTACTTAAGAAAATGAAGTATAGCCGGGCGTGGTGGCGCACGCTTGTAATCCCAGTACTTTGGGAGGCGGAGACCGGAGGATCCGGGTTTGCAGCCAGCCTCAGCTCGCTCGCTCGCTCGCTCTCTCTCTCTCTCTCTCTCTCTCCCCGTCTCTCTCTCCCTCTCTACTTAGTGAGGCCCTCCGCAACTTCGTGAGACCCAGTTTCAAAATAAAGTATAAAAAAATAGGGCCGGGGGCGTAGCGGGGAGGTAGAACACCCCTGCGTTCAATCCCCGGTACCGCAAAAAAAAAAAAAAATGAAGTATAAACATTTTCCATACTTCAATCTAAAATATATAAACTCTTGCCACTCCTTTAAACTTGGGGTGTTGAGCACCCTAAATGATATTTTGGTAGCATTTGACTGCAAACAATGGAGCTAAAATTACCTGGGATGTCTCACTTATTTAAAGTGTCAAATCTGAATTTGTTCTTCACATGAAACAAATTAAATTTTCTTTTTTAGCCACGTACATCAACATTTGTAGACAAAGCCTATTTAAAACAAATATGAAGTATGCAAATGCAATTTTATTCAAAGAAACAAATTATGGGCTAATTATTCACTTTACAGAAGGATCAGCAGAAGAAGTCCTTTAAGTAATAAGTTTCCAGGACACTTAAAACACAGTTACTGTGTGTCAGTGTATGGGGGAGGGGCGTTACTGGGGATTGAAACCAAGGGCATTCTACCTCTGGGCTAGATCCCCAGCCCTATTTTGTTTTATTTTATTCATTTTGAAACAAGGCCTCACTAAGTTGCTAAGGCTGGTCAGGAACCTGCAGCCCTCTCATCTCAGCCTCCCAAGTACTGGGATTATAAGTGTGTGCCACCAGACCCAGCTCATAGTTACTTTTTTAAAATAAAATCACATTGTAAACAACTTTTCAGAAATACACTGTCTCAGGCCGGGCGTGGTGGCGCACTCTTGTAATCCCAGTACTTTGGGAGGCAGAGACCGGAGGATCCGGGTTGGCGGCCAGCCTCAGCTCTCTCTCTGTCTCTGTCTCTGTCTCTCTCTCTCTCTCTCCTTAGTGAGGCCCTCCGCAACTTCGTGAGACCCGGTTTCAAAATAAAGTATAAAAAATAGGGCCGGGGGCATAGCACGGAGGTAGAACGCCCCCACGTTCAATCCCCGGTCCCGCATTCAATCCCCGGTACCACAAAAAAAAAAAAAGAAAGAAATACACTGTCTCTGTCAGCATTCTCACTGCTATAATCCAAAAACCTGACCATACAATTTAGAGGAAGGAAGATTTGCTCAGTTTCCTTGGAGATTTCTGGGTTCAGTCCATGTGAGGCCAGGGACAAAGGATCTGGGCATGGCAGCGGGTAGCAGGGGAGGAAGAACACAAACCTTTGCTCTTGCTCTCACATCATGGAGGCCAGAAGCAAGAGAGAGGGCAGGGGGAGGAGGAACCAATATATAATCCACTAGGCCAAGCCCTGGAAACAGGGCTTAGCAACCAAGCCCTGTTTCCAACATTGCTACCTTGTTTCTGTGAGGGCTTGGGGGCATTCCAAATTCAAACCATTAAATAAACTCAAGTATAAAATTAGTTACAAGAGTATCAAGCTTCAAAAACTTCTATTATTAGCCATTGTCCCTGAATCTTGATAAATGTAACAGGTGAAACTAATGGATTAAATACAATAACTAAAAACGATATAGAAATGTATATTTAAAATAGTGTGTGATACGTACTTTTAAAACTACCAAATAACCATTAACCTACAAAATTTTTCTTTAAAAATATATTCAGGAGCTGGGTGTGATAGAGCAAGTCTGAAATCTCAGTCACTCAGGAGGCTGAGGCAGGAGGATTGCAAGTTTGAGGCCAGTCTAGAAAACTTAGGGAGACCACCCCATCACAAAAGTAATAATAAAAATAAGGGCTGGGAATGCAGCTCAGTGGTAGAGCACTACTACATTCAATCTCCAGTACAAAAAAAAAAGTTGCGCGCGCGTGTGTGTGTGTGTGTGTGTGTGTGTGTTTGTATTCAGGAACTAGCAAACAGCAGAGTCAATATGGCTAAAGGTGACTCCAAGAAACCAATGGACAAAGAACTACTTTGCTTTTTTTGTACAGAAAAAAAAGAGTAAAAAATAATAAAAATTATAAATAATAAAAAGTGCTCTAGAAACTTTAAGTATTTGCATAAACACATTATGCATAAATGCATGAATGTCTGAAGTATCCCAGGGTGTTATGAGCACTCTCAAACTATATCAAAGTTGTATGTTTCTCTTAGTCCTATAAAGGTATAAGATGCTCACAGATTTTTCTTTAAAAGTGGTGTTAACTATGTTTATTGGCCAGAAATCCTCAAGATATCAATTGTATATATGTATCTACAGCTTATAACATGCATAAGTAACCCAGACAAACTCTTTAGGACCGTGCTTAGAAGTGTGAGGCAGTGAACATAACGCCTTTTGGAGGCTCAGTTCAGTGCACGTGCTGGGAAACTAGACAACTCTCTCTCTCATTCATGTGACTGTTGTAGTTGTTTTTGTATATATGTATTTGCTATGCCATCTACCACCATTCTTAGGTAGTATACACACCTAAAAAGTGTACACACAGTTTTTTAATTTAGTGGGATAATTTTTAAACTACAAACCTGTTCATCAGCAGCAAAATGAAGAATCACTGCATCAAAGTCCAGAAACCTTTGGTATTTAAACATAATATGTAACATTCTGGGAGTTTTTCTGTTTTGTTCTGTATGTTGATAATGATAAAATGTTTTTTAAGGAAAATAAATATTTTTTAAATCCATTCGAATATAGCATAAATAGTGTTTTAGAGCTTAGACAACAAAATGCACTTTACTTTAGGAATGTTTCAAGTTATAGTGATTCAGGAATAAAGAGCAAAATCTTGTAAATAAGGCAAATATGGTCCTCCATTGGTAATTAACCTAATTAAATCTACACACAAGAGAAGAATCTGAAGTCTCTCAGGTCCAGAAAACTGAATGTGGCAACTTAATCTATTAACAGGTACAATAATAATGTCTCAACAGAAAGAAGGCATTTAACATAAAGGCTAAAGCGAAAACTTGCTAATATGTGTTCAGCACTGTCCAGGAAAAAAAAGC
Organism: Glis glis; assembly: GCA_004027185.1. NCBI lineage: Eukaryota > Metazoa > Chordata > Mammalia > Rodentia > Gliridae > Glis > Glis glis. The sequence continues at coordinate 25,951 of PVJS01013667.1, read as the reverse complement.
AATGAAGCTGGAGGACCCACAAAAATGATCAGTAAAGGGATGTTTTCTTCCACAGATGCAGTGAGGCCTGATGAAAATGCTCATGCCTACCCACTTCCTGTTATTTTAATTTCATGTTTACCAGGCAACGTTGTAAACACTAATTCGGTCTCCCAGAAAGCTTAGCAGAGGTCTACAATCCCTTATTTTCAATTTTGAAATTCTCAAAACAAAAGCTCTTTTAGAGTAAGTCTGGAAGTAAATCATGATCCAAATGGACATAAAGTCTTAATTTACTCCACTTAATGTGAATAGTCAATTTTTTTTCTGCAGATATATTAACATATTTGATTACAGAGTGTCACCACAGATCTTCCTACCAGCAGAAAGAGTAAACTGGCATTCTGGTTTATATTTCACTATTATATAAATTTAATTAGCATGAGTCTGACGCCAAGAATCTGATCATCTCTGGGTATGCTGGTAAAGTCCAATTGCAGACTACAGGATCAAGATTACCAGAACTCAGGAATGGCACATACCCACCTCCAATCTCTTTCCTAAGTCTACTGATTTCAAAGCCACAAAGGGAACCTGTTTACTTGCCTTCCCTTCTCCCTGACTTGTCATAAGACAAACCAATAACACATTTACCGCCCCTCCCAATCCTACCTCACCGTCATCCTTCATTTAACCTTCTACAAACTTAGAAAGGCATAACTTAGAAGGGACTTAGAAGGGAAGAAGAAGAAATCTTTAGATGGACAAAGAAGGTGACCTAACTGAGGGAGTTGGGAGGGAGGTGGAGGGAAACACACTATATAGCATATGATGTACATACACAAACCTATAAGACTCAATCACCATCTGGAGCATGAAAGGGAGGGAAGGGGGAGGGAATTTAGGGTGGGATTGGAGGGAGGGCTAAATGTGCAATGTGTGCATGTATGATGTTGATACCCTGAAATATATCAAAATGTATAATTACAATGCACCAATAAATGAACATAAAAAAAGAAAAGGCATAAAATCAAAATACAATAATACACAATTATTAAATAGAAGTTTAATTTTTATCAAACTAGGCTATTAGAGAATCACTGAATAATTATAATCTCTAGGAAATTAACACAAGAGAAGACTTTTCATGTTGCTTAAAAAGATCTATACTATACAAGACAGATGACCTTCATGACACCATGTGACTGTGATTCTTTTCTAATCTCAGTTTACAGCTTTTAAATTCTAAATATTTCTTTTAAATGGTTAAGTAAAGAGTAAAGTTGAATTTGGAGGCTACACATTTATATTTTCTTTCATTTACAAAAGTCAAGACAAAATCATATAAAATATAAAGGCTGACATTAATATTCATGAAACATGAAAAGTCCAAGTTTAACATGCAAATTTTAAAGGGCAAAGTTAGGAAACATATTTATAAGGTGGTGGTATTTGACTCTTTGAATGTATCTGTCTCAAGTCCTTTCAAAGACAATGGTAACAAAAATATTTAGTACGTTCAACTGCATTTTTTTTTACAATACTGTGGACTGAACCCAGGAGTGCTCAACCACTGAGCCACAACCCCAGCCCTTTTTATTTTTTTTTTTTTTTGAGACAGGGTCTCACTAAGTTGCCCAGGCTAGACCAGAACCTGTGATCCTCCTGCCTCAACCTCCCAAGTAGCTGGGATTACAGGTGTGTGCCACTGCTCCTGGCCCAACTGTAATTTTAAAATAACATTTACTGACTTTCTTAAAATTATGAAAGTAGCATGTGATCATTGCAGAGTATCTGAAAAACTTTAAGTACAAAAAAGAAAATTAAAGTCATACTTCATCTTATTACCCAAAGATAAATACTGTTCACATTCAATTGTATCATGAGCAGTTTTAGAGGTCACTCATTCTAAAACACCACTTCCAATAGCTACCTACTAACCCATCCACTATATGGCTACGTTATAATTTCATTCTTCCATCATTGGACATTGCTTTAAATTTCTTACTTTTACTATATCCATGCAACACAGCAATTAATATAAATCGTACATTGTCCTATTAGAGGCCCTTTTGCCCATTCTTTTAACATGTTAGTGTTTTTCCTACCAAGCTAAATAATCTCTTTTATATAAATGCTATTAACCACACATTCTATTAACCCCAAACACATTCCATTTGCCTTTTTATTTTAAATTCAGGACTTATTAAATTTTATATTAAATGTAACTATTTCAAAGACAAATAAAATACACTAAATTTTTATTACCAATTGTATTTGTATATTGATATAACCCCCACAACTAACAGAAAAGATTTAAAGAAAACTTAGGAGTATCTTTTAGCCATTTGATTCAACAGGTTAAACCATCTCATAAATCATATCTTTGGGGTAAAAGAACTTTGTGGTTCATCCCTAATTTCAGGAGCAAATATTATTTTCCCTATTCAGACAATTAAGACCCAAAGAAACCTTTAAAAAAATTACACAGAAAATAAATCTGTGAGTCATGAGTGGTGGCACATGCCGCAATCCCAGTACTTGGGAGTCTGAGACAGGATTTCAAGGCCAGCCTTAACGATTTAGCGAAACCCTCAGCAACTTGAGACCCTGCATCAAAATAAAAAAAAAGTGTTGGGGGTGTAGCTAGAAAGTAGAATGCTCCTGGGTTCAATCCCCAGTACCAATAAATGGATAATTAATTAATAAAATAATTATATGCCTGATTAATATGAAAGTTTGACAGTTATATCCCAGCCATTTCCATTTTCCTTTCTTTTTTTCTTTTATTGGTGCACTGTAACTAACTATACATGATATTGAAGTTTAGAGTGGTAGGAATATACATGCATACATCTCATGGAGCATGAAAACACATCTTTGAAATAGAAATGTGAGGTAAGTAGCACCTCAGGCTAGTAAGCATAAAAATAGATTATATAATATTTAAACATTAGTTATAAGACATTATATTAGAGATGTAGAAAATAAAAAGGTGACTAGGAAGCTTCCTTTCCTCAGGAAAAATATAAAAATGAAGACTCAAATAGACCAATTATAGCGGGCAAACAAGCAAGATTCAAAGAAAAACTCTGTAATTATTTTACACTGCAAAGGTTTTCAGTTTTTTAGAAACATTCATTTCCATAATCTTAAGTAGACTTTTATGGGGTGGAAACACAAGCTTTTTGTCCTGGGTAGCTGTATTACACCAAATAAGTCATTTATTTTACTTCCATAGGTCAAACTACCCTCCCCCCCTTCTTCTTTAAATTGTCCTTAGATTTTTCATTCTTAAAAACTGAGTTTGAAAGAGGATGAAGGATGAAAAAACTGAGTTTCCAGATAGAGAATGGCAAAATGGAGATATCACAGGAGACTATTTCTTATCTTCTCTCTCTTCCAAAACCCCACTGAACTGGTTGGAAAAGAATTTTTAAAAGGAGTAACCCATAATGACTAAGAGAACAAGAACAGAGAGCCTTTAGCAGCCAAGGGATTTCAACAAATTCCAAAAGATGGAAAGAAGGTGGAAGAGTCTAAGTAATGAGGCAGGTAGACAGAGGAAGCCACTGATCAAGGATACAGAGGGTATAGATGAAGAGAATGACAAACCTCCAGAACCAAGTAAATTCTAACACCAGACAGGTAAGAGAATCAGAAGTGGGAAGCAAAAAGAAATGAGGTTAATTGAAACTCTGTAATCCTAAAAGTTTCCCCAAATCACCCATGCAGAGTTCTCAGTTTTGTATTGCCTTATTAATATGAACAGATAACCAAAATTCACAAAACATTTGACAGACCAAAATAAAACAAAGAATGTCACTAGAAGATACAAATTAAGAAACAGAATAAAGCCTGGTGTGGTGGTGCACCCTTGTAACCCCAGTACTTGGGAAGCTAAGACTGGAGGATCCCAGGTTCTTGACCAGCCTCAGCTACTTAGTGAGGCCCTTCCAACTTAGTGAGACCCTGTTTCAAAATTAAGAATAAAAAATAGGGCTGGGGGTGTAGCTTGGAGGCAGAATGCCCCTGGGTTCAACCTCCAGTACCACAAAAAAAAAAAACAACAACAGAATATACTGCTCTTTATTTATAGGCCCTCCTACACCAATTTTGTAACCATATGCATACATTATTCTAATTTTTTAAAAAAGTTAGGGCTGGGGATGTAGCTCAGTGCTAGAGCACTTGCCTAGCAAACACAGTGCCCTTGGTTCAATCCCCAGTACTGAAAAAAAACAGGTTAAGTGGGTTAATGGGGGGGGGAGCAGAGGGGTTAACAAAGGGAAATGAAGTTCCCTTTCAGTCAATGCTGATATTCTTGATGTAAATATCAAATATATATATTGTTCATATTAAGCAACCACAAACTACACTTATTTCACACAACAGTTAAGTAATCCTTTATCTTCTTAAATTCTGTATAATTCTGCATGTTGTACATATACATATACAGATCCATTTCAGAATCATGACCACTAGTATACTATCATGCTATTACCATTATTTTATATTAAATCTGTGAATATAAATACCTGTGAATCACTTAAACAAACAGAACACGCTTTTGTTACAGTAACTACTATCAAATCAATAACATATGCAATATCAAATTATGATGTTTAAAACACATTTACTTTTGTGTGGGGGAGGTACTGGGGGTCAAGCCCAGCAGCATTCTACCTCCGAGCTACACCCCCAGCCCTATTTTATTTTTTATTTTTTTGAAACAGGGTCTCGCTAGGTTGATGAAAGTCTCACTACTTGCTGAGACTCACTACTTGTCCTTGAACCTGCGATCCTCCTATCTCAGCCTCTCAAGTACTGGGATTACAAGCATGCACCACCATGCCCAGCAACACTTATATTTTATAAGAATTGTTATAATACACCTAATGACATCAATACAAACTAAATATTTCTACTTATTAATAATATCTTAAAAGCTTCACTAACCACACAAGACTCCAAATAGCCAAAGTAATCCTGAGCAAAAAGGGCAATGCTGACATTACAAAACCTGATTTCAAAATATACTACAGAGGCATAGGTTAAGAAAAAAAGCAAAAAAAAAAAAAAAAGCATGGTATTGGCATAAAAACAGACACATAGACCAGTGGAACAGACTAGAGGACCCAGAAATAAGTCCACGTACACAGCCATCTGATTCTTAACAAAGGTTCTGAAAACTAGTTAAAGACAGCCTCTTCAACAAATGGTGCTGGAAAACAGGATATCCAACTGTAGAAGATTGAAACTAGATCCCTATCTCTCACCTTGTACAAAACTCAACTCAAAATGAAAGACCTTAATATAAGACCTGAAACTATTAGATGAAAACATAGAAAAACCACTTCAAGATATAGATACAAGCAACAATTTCCAATTAAAAAAATATGCAAATGATCAGAATAGACACTTCTCAAAAGAAGTGGCCAATGATTCATTGGCCAATGAATATATGAAAAACATGTTCAACACCTTTAACCATTAGGGAAATACAAATCAAAACTATCTTGAGATTCCACCTCACCCCAGCCAGAATGGGTATCATCAATAAGAATAACAACAACAAATGCTGGCAAGGACAGGGATATAGGAACTCTTACACACTGTTGGCAGGAATATAAACCAGTACATCTACCATGGAAAACAGTATGGAGAGTCCTAGAAAAACTAAAAAATAGAACTACTAGCTATACTACTCCTAGATGTATACCCAAAGGAAATTAAGTCAGCATAAAAAAGTTAACTACATACCTATCTTTATTGTAGCACACTTCACAATGGCCAAGTTATGGAATCAACCTAAGTTAATGGTTAAAGAAAATGTAGTGTGTTCCACACAAGGGAATTTTATTTAGCCCTAAAGAAGAGTAAAATCACGTCATTTATAAGAAAAATGGATAAACTAGAGACCGTCATGTTAAGCGAAATAAGCCAGAGACAGAACAAGTATCACATTGTTTTCTCTCATATGTGAAAAACTTAACAACAAAAAGACCTGAAAGTAGAGGAGGAACTATTAGTAAAGAGGAAGGCATGCAGGGGGAAGGGCAAGAGAGAGGTCAGGGGAGGGTGATAGTGAGGGTAAACGCAATTAAAACACCACCTATGCATTATGCAAATGTCACAGTAAAACCCATTAATTTGTACAATTAATATGAGCTACTATTTACAATTATTATAATAAAAAATAAAACCTTATTAAGAATCCAAATGCTGTAGGTAGGTGGGAAAAAAAGGAAGCATTTTGCTATAGTGTGTCCACATGCATATGTATGTGGTCTGCTCTCCAAAGGTTCACGTGTGGCAATGTGAGAGGTAGTGGGACCTTTAAGAGGTGGGGCCTAATGAGAGGTCCTTAGGTCACTGGAGGGACTGCCCTTGGAAGGGATTAAGGTTAATTTTTGTGGGACCAAGTCAGTTCTTGTGAGAGCTAACTGTTATAAGAGTGACCCCGAACCATGCACTCTCTGGCTTCCTGTCCCAAGATGCAATCTCTCCCTCCCACACACGCTCCCATCACTGTAATTTCATCCACCATGAGGCCCTCACCAGAGCCAAACCAACACCGGCAACATGTGATTAGACCTCCTGAGGTACGACCCAAATAAACCTCTTTTCTTTATAAAGTTACCCAACCTCAGGTATTTCATTGTAACAATGAAAAACAGACTAATACACATTTTATGATGAAATAATGCATTGTTTCGGCCGGGCGTGGTGGCACACGCTTGTAATCCCGGTACTTTGGGAGGCGGAGACCGGAGGATCCGGGTTCGCGGCCAACCTCAGCACTCTCGCTCTCTCTCTCCCTGTCTCTCTCTCTCTCTCTCTCTCTCTCTCCTTAGCGAGGCCCTCCGCAACTTCGTGAGACCCGGTTTCAAAATAAAGTATAAAAAATAGGACCGGGGGCGTAGCATGAAGGTAGAACGCCCCTGCGTTCAATCCCCGGTACCGCAAAAAAAAAAAAAAAAAAAAGAATGCATTGTTTCATATCTTTTTAATCTCTTCTTAGGTCATTAGTTAAGGATCTTGATATGTCTAACATTTTTCAAAAGATAAAGCTTAATGAAGGAAACATGGATGTGTGACATAATGCCATTCAATAAACCATCAACATTCAATAACCCACCACCAAAACAAAGCTACAAATAACATACAGAATAGACAATACAACTGAGAGGTACCCAATTGACACACTCATACTTGGTAGATATATCCCACACACATAGAATCCATTTACTAAACAGAGAGGTAATTCATTCTTTTTCTCCCACAAGCTAAAATACAAAGTACAAATCAGGATGCTCAAAATCAACAAAATGAGGCCCTTAAATTAGGTACAAGAGGCATACAATTATAAAAACTAGCAAAATACCTATCCAACTCTAATTATACTAAGTTAAACTCTAAATATATGTGACATGCAACTTAATCACATATTTTTATCCAATGATCCACTTCAAAGTCATAAATAAGAAAAAGAGATCCAAAGTGAGTTACAAGTGGATGGCTACATGAACTCTGAAGCATTTCCTCCTCTATAAAATAAGTGCAGCAAGACAAAAAAGCAAATGTCAAATTACAATATCTAGACTGTCACACAAATCTGAAGAATTAAACATAATCTGGAAGGATAAAAGTAGGTTTCTTTGCAAAAGTGATTGGGAAACACTAAGTACCATTTTAAAAAGAAGAGAACAGTTCCAGCATTATATTACTACCTTCATTCTTTTAATTCCTAAATGTTAGTGCTCTATCTTTGACCACTTTCCCCTAATGTCAGTATTCTATCTTTGATTACCCAGTCTGGGCACTTTAATCCACACCTGTGAACCATCAACTACAGAAAATGAATTCCAAATCTCTACCTCCAGCCACCATTTGTTTCCTGAGTATCAGACAAATACCTATCTTAGAGTATCTCTACTTTACTGTCCCACTGGAATTTCTAACACACAAAATACACCAAGCTGAATTTATTATCCTACCTGCTCCTCCTAAATACCTATTCTGGTTACTGATACCATATTCTAAAACCTACTGGTTATATATTCTATTTTCCTCCCCCGTCACTAATCCTATGTCAGTCACCAAGTCCCATTCTCCCTTAAAAAAGATAATTCTTAAATCAATACTCTCCATTCTCAATGTCTCTGTCTTGGTTCAGGCATATATATATTTGAGATTACTATAACAATCTCCTAAATTTTCTCTACCTTCAATCTATCTCTTTCTTCAATCATTCTTCTATATTGATGCTAAAGTGATCTTTCTAGAATAGAATGTGAATTTTTTCCACCACTGCTTTAAACTCTTGCAATGATTCAAAACAAAAACCTAAAATAATTAAAAGCATCTTATCTCTTGGCACCTCTTTGGCTTTATCTCTTCCTAATCTTCTATTTAAGACACTAAATTCCAAACACATCAAATGTAATTCCTGTAAAAAGTCATACTGTTTCTTATATATTCCTCTTTCTAGACAGTCCTTTTCTTGACAGGGCAACTTTGACTTGGCTCAAGACTCAGCTCAATCTTTCACTGTGTGGCCTTCCTCCATTCCTCCTCCCTCTGGTAGCATTGAATGGACACTCTTTCATACTATGCCATAATTGTCTATTCTACTCGATTAAACTTAAAGTAAAATATATTTACCAGTCATTTTTGTGTTCTACAACACCTACACCACACTGCCTTGCAATAGTAAGTGATTGATACTATTTATAGAATGTTTAAGCTTTTATTTTTCCAGAAACAGAATTTCCACTTATAAACATCCCCCAACATACACAGAGCAAGACAAATATTTAGGAAGAACGAGAGAATTCAGGCAAGAATACAACTGATGTAAATAAAAATGGGGCAGAAAAAGGAAATTAAACATATGGCTCTCTTCCAAGTAGGTACAGAGAGCACATGGTTCTGTTTTGCTTTTGTTTTGTTTTGTTTTGTGGTACTGGGTATTGAACCCAGGAGTGTTCTACCCCTGAGCTACACCCCCACTCCTTTTTATTTTGAAACAGGTTCTCCCTAAGTTACTGCATGCTGGCCTCGAAATCACGATCCTCCTGTCTGGCCTCCCAACTGGATTACGATGTGCATCACTGCACCTGGCAAGAGAGCACACTGGTTTTTTTTGCTCTCTGTCTCACATTCCTTCACCAACATGTTTTACTTATTTAATCTTTAACATTTATTCCATTTTCTTAGAAAATAAGTGGTAGACCCAAAGAGAAAAATCAAAAGTATTATGTAAATCAGCTATTTTTCAAAAATGAGCATAGTTAGAACTCTTATAAGGCCATAAGACCCTGATCTACCTGACCCAATTCCAAAAGTTGCCTTCTAAAAGACCTGGGAGTAAGATTATAACGAACATTTTACATATCGATTTTCAAACATTCTCCCTAAAAGATTCCGAACATCTCTTCCTGAACTTGTATTTTTCTCTTATAGTAAGAAATTATATAAATTCAGAATTTGATCTTTAAAAAACTTATGGGAGAAAAAAAAACTTTTCCTTTCAACTTCCACAAACTGGTCCTGAACAGAAACTTTTCCAGCTGTATTCTCTCTATGATAGTCCTGTCGTCCATGATCACAAAATGAGGGGAATTAGAGAACTCTTCATAACGATGGGTCTTTAGCATTCTTGATCCTTTTCCTTTTTTAAATCCAGTGATACCCATACACAACTTTTTTCATCAATATAAAACAAATTCAGAATCCACGCAAGTCCAAAACTAATTTTAGAACTATATGAAAGAATCCTAGAGACTAATTCCACATCACATAGTTAAGTTAAAAGTCTGCAATAGAGCCAGCATGGTGGCACACACCTGTAATCCCAGTACTTGGGAGACTGAGCCAGGAGGATCACAGATTCAAAGCCAGCCTCAGTAACTTATCAAGTCCCTCAGCAACTTAGCAAGACCCTGTTTCAAATAAAGGATAAAATAGGGCTGGGGGTGTAGCTCAGAGGTAGAACACCCCTGGGTTCAACCCCCAGCATCAAAAAAATGTCTGCAATAGGTCTAAGGATGTAGCTTAGTGGCAGAACCCTTTCCTAGCATACATGAGGCCCTGGATTAAGTTCATAATATTAATACTTTCATTTAGCTTGATATAAACATAAGCATCAAGCTAGTGATACACAGATAACACATGCTAAGTTTGTAATCACCACTAACCAAAATGATCACAAAACATACATCCAAGCTATATCTTATAGCATTTAATATAACATTTGATACAAATTTGTATAACATTTAATATAAATTAGATGTTTTGAAGACTAATATAATTGCCTTAGCATCTTCTGTACGCCTGCTCTCTGGAAAAGGTCACCTATCCTTCCTGGTAGGATCCCTCATTCCCCTTAGTTGAGCTGCTTTGCAACTGTGAGAACTATTATTTTATCCAAATAATTAGAATAGTAGGTTTATACTTATTACCTAGTTGTCAATTCATTAACTACAGGACCCCTGCCTCATGGAATACTTTTTCTTCATTAAAAAAAAAAGAGTAAAAATACTAGATCAACAGTGGGGAAGATGGGGTAATTCTTCCTTACAGAAACATTCCAACTAATAAATCCAGAAGGAATGAAGGAAATAGAAAATCGCCACTGGAACACACTGGCAAAATCCATCAAGAAATGCTAAAATTAGTTGGCAAAGTTTAAGGAGAAACAGGGTAACTGCATAGCCTCAGAGTTTCTGCCCCCAAATATGTATTGATTTCAAAAGGAAAAATGCTAATTATCTTTGTTGCTATAACCAAATACCTGATCCTGGGTAATATATAAAGAGAAGAGATTTATTTAGCTCACAGTTTTGGAAGTCTAAGGGCATGGCACTGGTATCTACTTGGCACAGGTGAGCGTCTTCTGACTACATCACAACAGGACAGATGGCATCATGATAGGAGAGTATGTGAGAGGGAGAGATCACATGGCTAGACAGGAAGCAAGATAAGATTCAGGGACCAGACTCACTCTTTTTATTTTTTGGGGAACTGGGGATTGAACACAGGGGCATTTTACCTTCGAGCCTGCAATCCTCCTGTCTAAGCTTCCCAAGTACTGGATTACAGGCATGCATCCCTTTACAACAACCAGTTCTCACAGGAACTAACCAGAATCCTGCAAGAACTACATTAATCTCTCCCAAGGGTGATGCTCCCAGTGAGCTAATTACATCCCACTAGGCCCCACCTCTTGATAATTCCACCACCTTTCAACATCGCCACACCGGGACCAAGTTTCCAGCACACGAACCTTTAGGAGACACATTCAAACTTTATCCAAACCACAGCACTAACTTAACAGTGGAGATACCCTAACCAAATGATGACAGTTGTCATCAACAGTAAAAAGAAGCCATATTGATGACAGGTACCCCCTGTTATGTGTTGAGGACACTTCACACATACTATTCTAAACAGTGCAAACATCAATCCAATTATGAGTAAACATCAAGCAAATCCAAATTGAGAGACATTCCACAAAGTAACAGACTAGTACTTTTCAAAACAGCATCAAGGTTGTGAATGATAAGACTGAGTAGCTGTCACAGACTGCTTAATTAAGACCTTAATCTTAAGGAGACTTAGTCCTTAATTTTAAGGGCTAAACACAATGTGGGATCCAGACTAGATTCTGGAACAGAATAAAGGCATTCATGGAATGTGGGAACTCCATGCTGTCTCTGTAAGTCTAAATGGATTTCAAGAGTTAAAAACAAACAAAAAGCTAACTTCCTGTTACCAAGCCTCCTAGATTGATCAACAATTTATCCAGATCTTTTCTTATACCCTCTTTGCCAGCCTATTAGTAATAAAGTTCCTCCTCTTTCCAATATTTTCCCTAAAAAGCTTTCAAGTTCCTATACTTCTCAAAATAGCCTTATTCTTTCCAGCACAGAGCTAGACTCCCCTTCCTGTCTGTCCACACACTGACCTAACCTAAAATAAGTCACTTAACAAACACTTTATTATAGCTTCATTGCAATTAACAATAAAGTACTTTTTTTTTGCAGTACTGAGGACTGAACCCAGGGGCATTTACCTCTGAGCTACGCCCCCAGCCCCATTTTTTATTCTTTATTTTGAATCAGGGTCTCACTAAGCTGTGGAGGGCCTCACTAAGTAGCTGAGGCTGGCCATGAACCTGCAATCCTCCTATCTCAGCCTCACAAGTACTGGGATTACAAGCGTGCGCCACCACGCCCAGCATCAAAGTACTTTTAAATACATTTACATACACTAATTTCAAAACACATATTGTAAGTACTATTATTCCACACCTAAGTAAACAGACTAGAAGAATTAAGTTACCTTGGACATTTAATAAATGTCCAAGCTTAAATTTGAATCCAGTTCTTCTGGCTCCAAAACCAAATTACCTTATTAAAACAAAGTGGTCTACACTTAAAGATTAAACTTCCCAGCTGGGTGTGGTGTGGTGCATGCTTGTAATCCCAGTACTTGGGAGACTGAGACTGGAGGATCCTGGTTCGCAGCCAGCCTCAGCTACTTAGGCGCTCCACAACTTAGTGAGACCCTGTTTCAAAATAAAGAATAAAAAATAGGGCTGGGAGTGTAGCTCAGAGGTAGAATGTCCCTGGGTTCAATCCCCAGTACCGCAAAAAAAAAAAAAAAGATTAAACTTCCCTGGCTTTGGAAAAGAAAATGGCATCTCCTACACCATGACTTTTATGAAAGTTCTACATTTCACCATTGTTCTAAATGTCCTTCTTTAAAATTTCAATGATTATTGATCAAGAACTCTGGAATTCAAGTTTTGTGTTTACCCTAACATAACCTTTATGGTGTTTTTTTTTAAAAAGCAGACCAGTCATCTCTTTAGCCATCAACTTTGTAGGCTGACGAATCATTTATCTCTATCCCCTTATCAATGCAGCTTCATGCTTTCAAATACCTTAGACCTGCTCCAATCTCCATCTCCATTTCCTATTTACAAATCACAAGAGGAAATCCAGCAGGTCTCCTGAATATCTTTTCTCCTTCGCTCAAAAAATAAATAAATAAATAAATGTCAAGCGACTAATCCCTAACGCATGTGTCCACTTAAGACTGTTGCAATTGAGCAGGCTGAGGTAACTGAGGTAACAAAGTAATGTGACTCCAGGCCTTACAGAAACCAACTTTCACCTGGTAGCTTAATTTTTTTTCCCCACTGCTTGTAATCCTCAACACAGTCTTTTTATGTTACCTGATTTCTGTGTCAGTCAAGTGAGCAAATTACTAAAGCTCTGGCATTAAAAAATAATAAATCATGGAAACAAGCCTCTAAATCTGGAAACGAAGTTATGAAAGAAGCATTAACTTATTAATAGGCGTTTCCTACGCGGAGAGGGCAAGAACCGGCAAGCTCTTTCAGCACTTGACCGTGATACAATTTTGTGACCTCTCACCCTCACCTCTCCGACGCCTGGCATCTGCAGGAGCTCAAAAGACTGAACCTTATTGGAAACACCGATGTAACTAAATCTGCTCCAGCAGCGAAGAAACGGCGGGAGAAATTGGGGGGCTCAAGATGCAACTTTGTGAAGTGCTGTCTGATCAGCTTCAGGCTGTTAATTTAAACAAAACAGGCTGCCGCTCTGTCTGATCCTGCAGGGTTAGTGGGGACCAGCCGGGACAGGCAGTCTCTGAAAGGGGCAAACCGGGACACCACTAAGAAACCCCAAAAAGCTGGGGCGAAGCAAAGGGGGCGTCACTTGCCTCCCATTCCTGCAAGAAACGCTGGGCCTCCTCAGAACCAACGGTCTTATGTCTCCTAAATTCGTCCTTCACGTACTGATCACCCAGGGCTTTGAGGTCCGGGGGCAGAACCCGGTGCAGCTGCAAGATGCGCCTATACAACGCCCGGACCCGGGACACATGCCTCCCGGGCATTGCGCCTTGCGCGGACCGCCAACTGCGCCTGCGCGAAAGGTCGGCACGCACCCGCCCCACCTTGAAGCGGCCTATGGCGAACCGGAAAGCGGGCGGCAAAGGTCGCGCGACCTTCTTCCGGTTTGGTCCGCTTTAGAATCAGGTCCTCCCGGAAACCCGAAATTTACTGCGGGCAGAAAACGGCCCGGTCCTTTTGTGGTAGAGGCGGGGCCTTTGCGGAGCTGCGTTGGCCCTTCGCTGCCATTTCTCCTGGACTGTGTCGGGTGCGGAGAGGCGTTGAACCAGAGGTCTTTGTTCTCTCTCAGTACCACCCCATCATCTTTTCCTTCATTTTCATCCATTCTTATTAAAGGTCAGAGAAAGACTTCGTTAAAATCGGGCTCCTCCAAAAAGCCTTCCATGGTTAACCCAACCCACGTGAGATACCTTAAACTATTCCTGCACTCTCCTGTGAAGTATCAGAGTGATTAATCTCTCCCTCTGCTAGTCCAACATCCCACGTCCTTTGCAGAATGCTGTGCTCCCAATCTGTACTCTGAAGGTGTGGGCTCTCACATGCAACCAACTCAAATGAACCCTGAGCCTACAGACTTTGTTAGCCCAAGTTGGTGGTAGAAGAATCTTGTGGAGTTGTTTAAATGCATTGTTTCCAGGGCCATGATCCTGGAGATTCTGATTAGTCTGGCATAAAAACAAGGAATCTTGACGTTTACAAAGTTCTACGTTTTGCAAAGATGGTACTGAGAGTATAACTGGTGTCCAAAGCTAGTCCTTGTCCTGCTTTCCCATCTCACCTTTCGTCTTTCAGCAAATCCTGATGGTTCCACCAAGAAAATATGTACACAAACCAACCATGTTTCACCACGCAGTCTACCACAATTATCTCTCTCGTCTCTATTGGATGTTGTGGTAGCTTCCTTACCTGTGTTCAGGCTTCGGGCCATAACCAACTTCCGGTTAGGATCCACCTAAATTATTGTAAATCAGATCATGCCACTCCTCTGCTCAACAAAACTCTCCAGTGACTTTTCATCAGGGTAAAAGCTGAAGTCTCCCTAACACTTCAAGTTCTAGATTTTCTCCTCTGTTCTCTCCCTAGTTGGCCATTCCACCCACACTGGCCTTCTATCTCTTAATTCATCTTTGAAAAGGCCAGGCACACTCCCAGCTGAGGAACTAGGTAGGCATTACCATTCTCTCTTCTTGGAATGTTCTATCCATGTATCTTCTTGGCTAACACCTTTATTTCACTCAACTCATTAATTCGGGATTTTCCTAATGAGACCCTTCCTAGCAACCCTATTTGAAAGCCTACTTTAAAGTCCCATATCACCAAACCCAGAACTCCCTATGCACCTCCTCTGCTTTTTTATCCTTTTTAGTACATATATATAATATTTTTACCTAGCTACTTATTATGTTACTCCCACTAAAATACAAATACCTCAGGGGCAAGAATTTTGTAGGGTTTTCCACTGGTGTATATCAATGTATATTGCTCTAGACCTATAATAAGGATGCAATAAATATTTGTTGAATTCACAGGTGAGGTTCATTAATGGTGTCAAGTGCCTCATAGACTTGCTGGTGGGCAAAAGACAAAAGTGTGAGAATTTGTGTGATTCTTTCACAGACCTCAGATTTCTGTCTGTGCAAAGAGTTTTTGAAATTCAAAAAGGACATATACCTCACAAAAAATTACTTGTTTTAGTATTCTTTTCAGGGCCCACCACAATGCCTTACAAATAGTAAGCACTCCAATATTTATTGCTTTGAATGGAGTTTTTCCTTCTGCTTAAATTTAAGGAAAATATTTGTTTAAAAGAACACAGAACATTTTTTAAAAATGGATTTAATTTGGTATTGTGACAAACCACATTGATGGCAAGGATTGAAGGGCAGTGTGGTTATTTTATTTCAGGAAATGTTTGCTAACCATATTTCATCTGTTAATATCCCTGTAAATTGAAATTTAATTTCTTTTTCCAGTTTACTTTTTTTTCTGGTTTCCTTTTGGGGTTAAAGTACATGTATAATAAATACTTCACTCAGAGTCAAAGCTCTTATTAAAATGTGGAAAAAACATCCTGCCAATGAATTAATAGAAAATAAATAAAAGAATTAATTCAGCTTAAAGGAAATAGAAAAGGTCCACAAAGCATTAAGAAATCAATGGTTAGAAATGGAGATGATAGGCCAGAAAGAATCCAAGACATGGTGGTGTGGTTAGGCCTTGAGAAAAGGAATCAAGCAGTAACAGTGAGAATAATCACAGAATCCTTTTTTCTTACAATGGGCTGGACAGTGAGCTAAGTTTTGAGGACAAAGCATTCTGTTTCCTTGACCTTCCAATTTAATTTTCCTCTTGTTCTCAAAATAGCCATGAACTAAAATACCTGAATTCCTGGCAAGTAATCCATATTAGTGAGCATCAGGCAGGCTATTCTTTCATTCTTCCTCCATGTATTTCTTTTTCCTGTGTGTTATCCTGCAAGTCATTTAACCACTCTGTGCCTTGATTTTCTCACATGTCAAAGGAGCTGGATTAATTTTCAGTACCTTCCAATTTTATCAATCATGACTCCTCCCAAAGTCCCTCCCCCCCCTTTTTTTTGGTAAAGCAAAAGAGGACACATTTCCACTCAGAAAGAATTAGTTTTAAAAGATTTTTATTCAAGAATAAAGAAGGAAATGCCTCAAAACTGTATGTGGTAGAGCTGGGCACAGTGGTGCACACCTACAATCCCAGTACTTGGGAGGCTGAGAGGAGGATCACAGGTTTGAGACCAGACTTAGCACCTTAGCAAAACACTTAGCAACTTAGCAAAACCCTGTTTCAAAATAAAAATAAAAGAGGTAGAATACCCCTAGGTTCAATCCCCAGTACCAAAAAAAAAAAAAAAAGACTGCATGTGTAATGCATAACCTCTGCCTTTCACGGTGCACAAAATATAATAACCATATATACCCATAGGGAAGATCAACAGAGTAATTGCACCATTTGTGGTGCCTGTGTGGACCACCTCCCACACAAACAGAGATGAAAGAGACAACTAGGGAAGGTTTTTAAACAAGAAGAGAGAATTTTCAGGTCAATATATGTGATAGTTAATCTAAGTTGTCAACTTGACCTGATCATGACACACCCAAGATTATGTGATTTTGGGTGTGTAACAGCAGATTAAAGAGAAAGCCCTGCCCTGAATGTAGGCAGCAGAATTCTGATAGGTGCGGACTTAGATAAAAAGGGAGAAGCCGCGTAGAGTGTGTGTGACTCGTTCGGAGGAAAGCGCATCTGCTCTCGCCTGAGATCCTCAGCCGCCGGCTCCGCCTTTCTCCGAAGAGCTCGATCTTCTCGGCCTCCTGCTCTTGGAACTGAAACTCCACCATCGTTTCTCCGAAGAAGCTTTCTGATCTTCACGTCTTGGACTGGGACTGAATTAGTGGTTGCTCCAATCCTAAGACTCCAGCTCTTAGACCG